>SJYX01018975.1:131605-240009 GCA_006410675.1 Oreotragus oreotragus | reverse complement strand
GGGCGGAGCCGAGCGAGCGGGCGCTGCCGAGCCGCGCGGAGGCCGGGCGCGCAGCCCAGCGCAGCCCAGACCAGCCCAGCGCAGCGCAGCCCGGAGCCGCGGAGTCGCGGCCGCCCGCAGGTAAGCGGCGAGCGCCCGCGCCCCCCGCCCCGCCGCGGCCTGGCAGCCGGGGGCCGGGCACCGCCAAGCGCGTCAGCAGCCACACCGGCCCGCAGCGGGGCCACCCTCGGGAGCGGAGCGGGTGAGAGAGGGCTGGGCGCGGGCGCGTGCAGGAGCGCGTCGGGCCAACTCCCCGAACCTCCGGGACTCCTCCGCAGCCTGGGGTTGCCTGGTGCACGCGCTGTTCGCCTGCGTTTCCCAGACGCGACTTCTGTCATCAACCTGGGGTGACACCAGCGTTCCCGCGTTCACACTTCTCTCGCACACCAGCGCCTGGCACAGCCTCGCTCGGCCCCTGTGCCCAGAGCAGCCCCGCAGCCCGCCCCGCCTCTCGGGCCTCTCACCGCCGGACAAGGCGGGACAAGGCACCCCGGTGTGAACCGCTGAATGGCTTTGGCAGTCCTGGCCACGCTTCCCCCGGGAGGCGCTGGCAGTTTCCGACTGTCAGAGCAGATCAGACTTGGGCTCCTCCGGCTTATGGGAATGAGTGAAATAGCTTTGATCTGGCTCTCCTTGCCCTCTTGCAGAGTGGCACCTGGCGCGGGGGGTACAGCCCTGAGGGGAATGTACCTGGCATGGTGGAGAGGGTGTGGCCACCGGCAGGGAGTGACTCCCAGCCTCCCAGCCTGGGTGTTTCCAGAGCGGCTCTCATTCCTTGGGCTTTTCTCTGAGCGCCCTGCCCACCCCTCTCAACCAGGGCCTGCTGCCGGGAATCTTGGACAGCAGTGGTGGCCGCCGCAGAACAGGTGCAGGGGTGCCAGCCTCGGCTCTGGCAGGGGGCTCTGCAAAGTGGCTGCAATTGCTTACCTATAACATGTAGAACGTATTTATTGACAGCTTGATTAAGGTCATAGGGAAAAATGATAAAGGCAAGTACTGGGTCCATCATTTAGTGGCTCTGGGCAGATTCCTTAATCTCTTCCGGGCTGCACTGTATCATCTGAAAAATGGGGATGAAGGTCCTCAGTGCAATGTTGTCAGGGAAGACTGAGATCATATAAGTGAAAATGTTCTGTAGATATAAGGCCTTGTGTACAAGCCAGTTGCTGTGGTTTGGATGATTCTAGGCTGATATCTGCCATGGCTGTGCTCTCTGATTTAGGGAGACCGAACACCATTTCTGTTGTGTCATCTGCAAGAAAGGGGGCACTGAGAAATGTCCCATGTGCCTACTAGCAGATCCCCCAAAGTAGGTTCGGTGGAACGTTAGTCCTAAAAGTTGTGCCGCGAGTTAGGTTTCCCTGTGCTAGTAAGTCTGGCAAATTTTGCGAGCTCTCTATAACCCTTCCAGCCAGTCACAATCCATATTGGCAAGTTAAAGGCTCTGAGAAGTGCTGCAATAAAAGAACCTGTTTAGCTTTGTCAGACCCAGCATTTCTCTGGTTGATCCTGTTGCTCTTTTCAGGTCACCCATGCTCTCCCAGGAAGCAGTGCTTCTGTAGCTACCAGTAGATATGATGTGTTTTCAGCCAGTCGCTGAGTTCTGCTTGCCTTCTTGAGTGAAGAGTAAACAGAGGCCCAGAGGAGCTGAGTGCCTTACCTGAGATCACAGCCGAACAGTGACCCAAGATTACCCAGTCGTTAGCAGCAGAGCGGGCAACAAAACCCAGACTCCTCATCCAACGCTCTCATTCCATTCAGTTACGGCCAGAGGTTGACTATTCTCTTCTGAAACCAGTCTTGCTGCTTTATGTGGACACTCTGCGGCATATATTTGGCAAACATAGAGACGTAAAATGGATTTGATGATGATCGGGTCCCTACTATGCGTCATTTGCAGGGTCGAGGGGGGATCTTGAGCAGGTAAAGTTCTACCAGATGTGGAAGCTGTGCTGAAGAGTAATGGTACCAGAGTACACACACACACACACATACACACACGCGTGTTTACTCTCACATACTCAGCCCATCCACACACTTACATACTTGACCCCATATACTGTGGCAACCCACTCCAGCACTCTTCTAGAAAATCCCGTGAATGGAGTAGCCTGGTGCAGGGGTCACAAAGAGTGGGACACGACTGAGCGACCTCACTTCAGAGCTCACTCACTCACACATGTGCCACTGCACATGAGTACACACTCCTACACATGCGTACACACCCTCACTCACTGGTCTCAGCTACCTCACGTCCACTCCTGTCCATGCTCTCACGTGTAGCCGTCTTGCTGTGCTCCAGGCTGCAGCCAGGAGGCACTTGTGGCAACAGGCATGTGCCCTTGTCCTCATGCCCCCAAAGCTGGGGTGGTGGGGGCTTGCCTGGCACCAGCTCCCCAAGATGAGTACTGTACTGAGCATGTGGGAGGCCCTGGCAAGGCCAGTCTACTTGCATTTCCCCAGTGTTTTCTCATTTCTCCTGGTTTCTGCCATACTTGCCCCCCACTTTCCTTCGGTCGGCTATTGTCTGGTCACACGTGATGTGACCGAAACAGGTCTGGCTTCTATTGTGTCGATTGTTTTAATCAACTGTCAAAGCTTGATTAGGGCAAGGGCTTTGTCTCAGCTGGATTGGAATCCCCAGCTCCTAGGAGAATGCCTGGCACAGAGGAGACGTTCAATAAGCATTTAGTGAATGAGTGAGGGAGTGAGCGAGTGAGCAAGCGAGTGAAGGACTGCTGGCTGCTAGAGTGCCTGTGACCCAGGCTGATATCCAGGGGGACTCGCTGAGCATGTTTGCTAAGTGCCTGCTGGGACCTAGGCACCATTCTGGGGACTAAGACAATGAAAGTGAGTGAATCCTCTGTTCATGGAGCTTGCATTCCAGTGGGAAGAGAGAATGAATAGTCATGGACAAGATAATACACACCGTGAAGACAAGGCTGTGTGATGGGGAGTGTCAGGGAGGAACTGGGAAAGCCAAAGCTGGCGTCTAGGGCATCCTCTCTGAGGAGCTGGCCTGAGACCTGAATCATGAACGTGTGACAGCCATGTCAAGATCTGGGGAAAGAGTCCTCCCCGCAGAGGAACAGCAGGTACAAAGGCCCTGCAGCTGGGCTGAGGGTCGAGGGAGAGGCCACAGTTACGGCCACTGCTGATTCGCTTACCAGCACCCTTCGGAGTGAGCAAGTGCTGGTGTCGGATTATCTTGGTGGTTCAGTCACAAAAGCCAAACTCGAAACACCCGGGGCTTTGGAGTGCGGGGCTGCGTCTGCTGTCTCAGAGGGCTGCCCCCCCATCTTACCCACTCCCCACCCCTATAAATGAGGAAAGGCTTGGACTCCTAGGGCCCCTCCCAGCTCTGCCATGACAGAATCTGATGCTCTGTGTGCGGGAGGTTTGCAACAACTCAGGTGGTCCCTCTGCAGGGATGGCGAATTTGTTGTGCCACTTCCATTATTAATAACCATGATGTCATACATCTGTGCGGTTCCTGATGGACTGCAGAGCATTCTCTCCTGTTATCCACTCACTCTGTGAACTCATCTGCCAAGTGGAAAATGGTTAAGGAGAGGGGCGGTGGGGGCGGTGGGCAGAGAGACCACAGATAGCGCCACGGATGCTGCTGTAGGCTCACCCCAAGCCACTTCACCCATGAATCCCTGCTTCCTCACCTGCAGAGCAGGACACGGGACAGCCTGCTTCCTGAGGCCCTGGGGCTGTGAGAGAGAGCCCATCGGCATGTGGGGGCCTGCGCGCCGTCATATACGCTTGGTGGCTGTTGGTTCCCATTTTACAGACGAGGAGCTCAGAGCTGAGAGCACTGTGTCTTTTCTGGTCCGCTCCTGTGTCTTCATTCTTTCAGCCCAGAGCGCTGAATAACTATTTTGTTGAACTGATTTGCCTAAGGCTGCATGGCTAATAAAGGGCAGAGTTAGGACTCAAACCCAAGCCTCTGGGCTCCCAAGTCCTTTTTGTCAGCATCACACTCTTTGGGAATAGTTGTCATGGTTAACAAAGATCTTCACACCCCGTCTGTGGATGATCAGGATTATTTGTGGCTTTGTTGAGAACTCAAGAATTATAAGGTCTTGGGTTCTGAGGCATGATATCCTTTGTAAATAATGCAGTGAACATCTTAAGAAACATGTAGGAACCTTCTGGAAGAGCATGTAGATGTAAGAGCATGACCCCCTGAGAACTGAAAGCAGTGGTTTAACCATGGGTGTCTTTTCCTATCACCTGAGGGCCTGTAACATAAGAATTCCTAGCTATACCCGCACTGTCTGATTGAGAGGTTCTAGGGATGGTTTCTGGGCATATGAAGCAGCCCCCTGGCGCTAGACGTTCAGCCTGGGGATGAGAAGCCTGGCCAGCTGAATGTATGGGCACCCTGGCAGGCCCTGCGTCTGCCTCCCCAGCTATGGCTGTAACCCCCCAGTCCCCAGCTCACATCAGCCACGTGAGAGGAGCACTGCTATGGAGCCCCACAGACCTGAGCTGGCGTCTCCTGTTTTCTAGTATGTACCTTGGCCAAGTTCCTTTACCTCTCCCAAGCTTCAGTGTCCTCATCTATAATATGGGAATCCTCACTCTTCCCTACAGGGTGGCTGAATGGGTTACAGGAGACCGTTTACGTCAGATATCTTATGAGACATCTGTGCCTGGCACATAGTAGGTGAACAGGAGACAATAGTTTCGGTTATTATTATGATAAATGAATTATAGTAATAAAAGCAATTGCAGTGTTTGTGAATTAGTTGCTACTAAAGGGTTCACTGAACTTCCCTGGTGGCTTGGTGGTAAAGAACCCACCTGCCAAGGAGACACAGGTTCCATTCCTAGGTTGGAAAGATCCTCTGAAGGATGTGGCAACCCACTCCAGTATTCTTGCCTGGGAAATCCTATGGACAGAGGAGCCCAGTGGGCTACAGTCCATAGGGTCACAAAAAGAGTCGGATATGACTCAGCAACTAAACAACAACGACAGAAAGTTTCACTAAAATTGGACCAATTTGCTGCAAATACCAGACTTTTGAGAAGAGGGTCCAGTCCACGTTGTAAACACCCGTGCTTGGGCCAAAGAGTGACCAGTTTGGCTGTCTTCCCGCCCCTCTTTATGGCTCAGTTCCAGTTCTGGTGGGGAGCCGCAGGCTGCATGGGGACCAGTGCCAGCATCACTAACCATGCCTCTGATAGATGCGTGGGTCCAGACAGGGGTACGTGGGGTTTGAAAGTCATTGTTGAGTTCTGGTGGTGCTTGCCTACATCAGCCTGGTCTTTAGTTCCTGAGGTCACAGTTGAGGGGCAAGCACATGGCATGTGGGTGTCACAGGATGCTATACCAACTCTGTCATTCATTCATGTATTCACAGACAGTGGGTGGAGTCCTTCCGTGGGCTCAGAGTCTATCTGATCCAACCACTCCCTAGCCACGTGGCCACACACAAGTTGCATTTCCTCTCCAGATCTCAATTTCCTCATCTCCAGAATGGGATTGTTCTGGCTCCTTCACCAGGGGTATAGTTTGGTATTTTTGAGGCCCTGCCTCTCACTGGAGTGCAGTTGAGGTTTCAGGGTCCCTCCTAGAGCTGGCGGGCGAAGGCCAGGGCTTCGGAAGCAGGAAGACCTCCCCTCTGCTTCTGGTTCGGCCATGTGCTTGCTGTGCAGTTCGCTGCATTGTTCAACTTCTCTGTGTTTCCTTTTCCCTGCTTATCTCATGTGGTTATGACACTTGTCGCAGGGCACTGTGAGAATGAGGTGAGACAATGATAAAGAGAACCTGGCTCTCAGCAAATGTGACCCCCATTTCCTTTCTGTCTGGCTGTTGACTGTCCTGTGCTTTGCTGCTTCTGGAACAAGACCTCCACCCACCGCTGCCCATGCTCATCAGGTCCCCAGGGTCAGGCAGGGGCAGGTAGACACCAGCCTGGTGCTCAAGGAAATAGGCACCTGCCCCTCGTGGTGACTGGGGAGGTGGTTCCAGCCCAAGAGGAAGCAGGACCAGGATGCAAAGTCAGGAGTCCTGGCTTCTGTCTGGAACCTGCCACGAGGTCACTGTGCATCAATTTCCAGTTCCCCCTCCTCGGTGAATCTCATTGTCCTCACTAAGGCCAGTCCTCCAAATCCCCTGCCATCTCTCTTCCCTGACAAGCCTGTGAGCCTTTGATGTACATGCTGAACAGCCTCAATAATGGAGCACCACAGCGGGCTGTGGGGGTTTCACCAGCTTCTTCCAGCCTGGGCTCCACAGGAATTGATTGTGTGAAGAAGCCAGCAGACAGACTCTGGACAAGGAAGAGACTGTGGTTTCTAATTGGCAGAACTGCTCATGGGAGGGGAGGTAGGTGAGGGGACATTAATGGCATGAAATTATATTAAAGGAAGGGTATTACTCCTTTTTTTCCCCCTTAAAGAAGACCCAGAAGGCTCTAAGCCACCTGCTTCTCAAATAGCTTTTTTCCCATTTGAATTCCACAGTGTGTTTGGATGGGGACCAGTTTGTTTACAGACGAGTGGGTTGGAGGCAAAATGTTGCAGGGGAACCCTGGAGATCCAGTCATTTACTGAATATCTGTCGAATGCTTCCCAAGTCCTCAGACCAGGGATGAAGCAGTGATCAAAACAGATGATGGTCAGTGCTCTCCTGGAGCTTATAGACTAGCAGAGGGAGGCATACAATGAACAAAGGAGTGCATGAATGTGTAATATGTCAAATGGGATATGTGCCGTGAAGGAGACATCAATAGGCTAAGAAGTAAGAGAATGCCAAGGGAAGGATACCAGGATGTATGTAGGATGGTTGGAGAAGTTATCACTTTGTTGACATTTGAGCACAGCCATCCAGTACTCTTGCCTGGAGAATCCCAGGGATGGAGGAGCCTGGTAGGCTGCCGTCTGTGGGGTCACGAAGAGTCAGACACAACTAAGTGACTTCACTTTTCACTTTCATGCATTGGAGAAAGCAATGGCAACCCACTCCAGTGTTCTTGCCTGGAGAATCCCAGGGATGGAGGAGCCTGGTAGGCTGCCGTCTGTGGGGTCGCACAGAGTCGGACACAACTGAAGCGACTTAGCAGCAGCAGCAGCAGTAGCATGGAGAAAGTATAGAAAAGAATAAACTAATTTAAGCAGAATTGTCTTTCTTTATGATGTACCTGAGAGCCTATGGAAAGATCTCATTTGCGGCTGAAGTGGTCAGCTCAGCCAGGCAGCTCAGATTCTGGACCATCCTGCTTTAGATACAGGAAACCAAACCTAATTCATGATCCCCCTGTCAATGATCATAACAGTAGGCTGCATAGAACTCTAAGTTAATTGGACTTTAAACCTTCAAAACGCCTGTCCGCATAGACTGTCAGCCTTCTAACAAGGAAAAGGTACCATCTCCACGTTGCAGCTGTGGTTCAAGAACTCTGTATATGGAGCGACAAGACCAGGACCATTCCCCAGGTGAGGGATAAAGTGGGCACTCAAATCCAGACATTGCTGCCCGGCAGATCTGTGTTTCTCCTGACAGGGCATTTGGGCACCCAGCATACCACCTTGCGTGCAGTAGAGGATGATATTTATTTTTTTGAAAACAAAAGCAAATCCATAGACTAAGAAGATATGATGACTAAATGCAATATGGGATCCTAAATTGGACCGTGGAACAGAAAAAGAACATGAGCCGAAAAACTGGTAAAATATGAATAAAGTCTGTAGTTGAGTTAATAGTAACTTACAAGTGTCAGTTTCCACTTGACAAATCTGCATTGGTTATGTAAGATGTGAACGTTAAAGGAAGCTGGGTGAAGGGAGTATGGGGACTCTCTCTGTCTTTGCAATTTTTCTGTCAAAATAGGATTATTCCAAAGTGAAAAATTTATGGAAAAATAAATGAGTAAATCCACATATACTCCAACTAGCTGTCTTCCTCAAGGTTAATGAGGAGAGTCATAAAGGGTCATCAGGTAATTGAATCCCTAAGGCTACTGTCACCCCTAGAGTTGCCTGTGTAAGAAGAAGCAAAATTATAAACCAATGCATCAGAGAAGGCAGTGGCACCCCACTCCAGTACTCTCGCCTGGAAAATCCCATGGACGGAGGAGCCTGGTAGGCTGCAGTCCATGGGGTCGCGGAGAGTCGGACACGACTGAGTGACTTCACTTTCACTTTTCACTTTCATGCATTGGAGAAGGAAATGGCAACCCACTCCAGTGTTCTTGCCTGGAGAATCCCAGGGACCAGGCCACCAGGCTCCTCCTGGTGGGCTGCCGTCTATGGGGTCGCACAGAGTCAGACACAACTGAAGTGACTTAGCAGCAGCAGCATACAACCATGATGAAGGAGGAATGTTCCCTGGGAGGTATCTCCCCCGGAGACTGCTCCCAGGTGAATGTCTCCCGTACCACATAACATATATTTTAGGCTATACCAAGTATGCCCTTTACATGTGATAAAAGTTCACTAACTCAGATGCTGTCGCAGACAGATAGAAACCTAGTTTTATCTGTAGGGGCTACCTCATGTGATTATATGAATTAGAGTGACTAACTGAAGGAGTGGTGTGAGGCAGTGAGAATAGAATCAGAGAGGGAAGGTGTAATCCTAAGCTAGTTTTCTCTCATGGTAGAAACCATCAGGGTCAGGGAACAGTGTCTTTTGGAATGAAGGAAAGAGACCAGGGTCAAGAGCTTCCTTTCAGTGATTTTGTGCTCACAAAGCAAGCAACCTAACTTAGATGAGTCTCCAGCTAAAAACCACTGAGTCCAGAGCAAGTGACTGGTCCAGCTTCTCTGTGCAACTGCTTGGGAGACACAGCTTAACCTGTCTGGGTGACCTGATCTCCTTACAGTTTCCAGAAGGCCTGTGCCTTGGCATGTGGGATTTGGTGTCACCCTGAAATATAGGAAAAGCAGAAGATGCTCAAATGAACAGGAAACCATCACCATGAGTCTGTTAGAAAGTATCTAATGTTCAAAAGAGTAGGGCAGTCACTCCAAGATAGACTCTTTATTTTAAGCAGGCTTTGATCTTGTGAAGTAAAGTCTGGCGTTTCCTGTAGTGTGTTTTCTAGAACACAAGTGTCATGGATGGAAAGAAATAAAAGCGCAATAGCCAAATCAATAGACCCTTACATACTGCAGGACTTCTGAGTCTTTAATATATGACAGAGCATTGAAAATCTCCCAAAAAGTGTGTGTGTGTGTGTGTGTGTGTGTTTGTAGAGGTAGATATTGTGTGCAGTTTTCCAAGCTTGATTAATCAAAGAACTCATATGTATACAAGTACATGTGCGCATGTTCAGTCACACTTGACTGTGACCCCATGGACAGTAGCCCGCCAGGCTCCTCTGTCTGTGGAATTTTCCAGGCAAGAATACTGGAGTGGTGGCCATTTCCTACTCCAGGGGAGCTTCCCAAACCAGGGATTGAACCCATGTCTCTTGTATCTCCTGCACTGGCAGGTGGATCCTTTACCACTGTGCCACCTGGGAAGCTCATACATATGAGTATATATATGTTTTTTTTTATATATATACATATATCTGTACATTTAAGGAATAGATTTTATATGTTTGTGTGTGTATAAGGAAGATGTACACATATATAAGATTGCTGAGCTCGAGTTCTATACAAAAATATTTTGGGAATGATAAAGTTATCTGAGGTCAAAGCTGAACAACTGTAACAACAACAACAAAAAAAAGAATGCTAATTTGTGCCTCTAAAACTTGTTTCTGCATGTTAGTTTTAACAAGTCAGTTTCCCACATTTTTTCCTATTTTGTTAACTTAATTTCTCTTTTCTCAGAAGAAAAATGGCAAATGGCATGCAAATGATCCTTCTCTCTCCACTGTGTGTTGTATCCAAGGAAGTCAAAAGTATTGCGTGTGTTCCCTGAGATGAGGGTAGCCAAGCCATGTGACAACTTGGTGGTAGGTCTCTAACCCAGAAACCCACATGCAACATTGGTATTTTGGGGAGTTAAAAAAGAGCCTCATTAAAAGTGCCACTAAAACCCAAATGTTTGCCTCTGTCAAGTGTGGATTTCACACAAGGGATCCCCAGCACTTCCACATACACAGGTATGTCTGTCACTCTGAAATATGAGCAGCTTTACTGTTCCTAGTGCCAGGTGACTTGGATGTGCTGGGCTGGGTGAGATCGCCCTTTGATTAGGTGATGAGTTCTAGCTAAGCTAATCTTCACCCTATTCCCTGGTCCCAGACTTTCTCACCCCATGTTGCCCCGGGGGAGAGTCCTGGAAACTGCCTGCCTGCCTGCCCTTTGGAGCCTTTCACAGAAGGGGGTCCTGCCTCAACCTCCACGTCCCATGACACTTTCCCCAATGCATAAATCCTGCCCCCACCCAAATCCTGCTCCTCACTTCAGGCTTGTTCTCAACATTTCCCTGTCCCGCCTAAGGTACATGGTCCAATTCCATGTTGCTATTGCCTCTGTTAGAAACGGAACTTCAGTTTCCTACCTGGAACAGGAAATCAATATGCACTTAGACTCCACAGATAAAGTGAAGAACAAATTTCCCCAATGCATAAATCCTGCCCCCACCCAAATCCTGCTCCTCACTTCAGGCTTGTTCTCAACATTTCCCTGTCCCGCCTAAGGTACATGGTCCAATTCCATGTTGCTATTGCCTCTGTTAGAAACGGAACTTCAGTTTCCTACCTGGAACAGGAAATCAATATGCACTTAGACTCCACAGATAAAGTGAAGAACAAATAACAGAAAGAAGGAAAATTTAAAGATGGAATTTTCTTTCTCTGTAGGTTAGGGAGCGGCTTTTCAAATATCTCATTTGAGGATGAAATGGTTGGTTCTGCTAGTTCCTCAGACTGGCCTGTTCCTCGTTGGACGTGCATGACCTCAGACGTCATTTGAAGTCTCCGAGCCTCTCTTTCCCCCACCGTAAACATGAACTGACGCTACCACTTCCCTATTGGAGTTTTGATTCAATGCTGTGAAGCTTGCAGAAAGCCTAGAGCAGTGCTGGATGCATAGAAAGTGTTAGTTGTTATTCTTATGATGAAAATTCCATCAATCAACTAAAAGTACAGCCAAATTTTAAAAAACGTGCAAAGATGTAAACAGATAGTTCAGAGAAGTGAAAATAGCTCATAAACGTAGGATTGATGCTCTACCTACTAAAAAACAAAGGATTATAAATTAAAATGGTTAGAGATGGCAAAAATGTGAAAAAATAGAGACAAGCTAGTGCTGGCAACGGTCAAGGGCACTTTGAGCTTCATTTGGTGTCAGTGAAAATGATAAAGGCACGTATTCAGGTTTGATCCCTGGGTTGGGAAGTTCCCCTGGAGAAGGAAAATGGCAACCCACTCCAGTCTTCTTGCCTGGAAAGTCCCACGGACAGAGGAGTCTGGTGGGCTATGGTCCATGGGGTCACAAAGAGTCAGACACAACTGACCACACTGGCACAAATGTGCATGTGTATGTATGTGTATACACACACACACACACACACACACACACACACACACATAAAGGGTGTTCCCTTGCACATTGTTTGCGTTAGAGAGAACTTGGAAATGACCTCAGTGTCCAGCATTGGCAATGCTTAAGAAAATTATGATGAATTTGCACCATGGAATACTTTTCAGCCATTTAAAAAGAAAGAAGTGAATCTGTAGGTCCTGACATGGGAGGACGTTTACAACATATTCTTAACTGGAAAAAAGGTTTTCCGTGTGATATGTTACCTGATCCCATTTTTATGCAGAAATTGCTAGCCAGTTGTATATGTGTGTGCATGTGTAGATGAGATTCTGTGTTCGTGGAAACGACATGGGGAAATACCAGGGAATTCTTAGTGGTACTTTTATCTGGGGAGGAGAAATTGGGAGGGTAAAAGGTGACTGGTCCACGTCTTACTTGATGTACTTCTGTATTTTTTTTTAAAAAGTTATTTTTGAACAAAGAGAGCAAAAAAGAAAGCCCAGGAAAATAAAGAGCAAAGACTAATCTTTATAGCACAGGATTATTGAGAAGATGAAATGAGGTCATGCTTGGCAAACATCTAACATGGTGTCTGATGCTTACTAAGTACCCAACAAATGCTTCTATCCCTGCATAGACCCTGTGCCACCCCTGCCCCTCCAAGTCCATCCTGGTGTTTTCTGCAAACCGTGAGCTCAGTTAACACACAATGGGGATCACAGGTTGCACAGCACACAGGGCGCTGTGTGCACCAGCCCGGGACCCCTGGTCTGGGGACCCCAGCCTGTCTCCTTTCCTTGCCATCCCCTGGGTCCTTTCTTGGTCTTCTTGTGAAAGGCTGCTTTCCGTCACTGGTTGCTACCGGCCATACCTCCTGTCTCCTGGGAGCAGCCTCACCGCCTCGCAGCATGGGGCTGGCTTTGTCACCGAGCACATCCCAGGGTGAGTCTAGTCACCTGAGTCAGATCTGCTCACAGGCTTGTCTCTTGCCTGTCTCCTCTCGCGGCCAGGCTTTCCCACCCTGAGGCGGGTGTGCGGGCTTTCCTGGGTCCCTTCCCCCACTGGCTTCCACCTGGCTCTGATGAATTCCATCATGTCTGCTTAAAATCATTTTACTTCCAATTTGCTAATTTAATTCTAGTCTTACAGAATTTTGGCAACCCTGCCAAATTGGGTGCCAGATGCAGATTTAATGAGCATATTTTCAGTTCTTTCTTTCCTGTCTGCATGAAGATGCTGAAGAGACCAGGCTGTGGAATGAGTCCCTTGGGGGCCCCCGGGATCACCCCTCCCTACCTTTGACCCTGAGCAGCCCCCTACCCCCGGCCTACCCCTACTCCACCCCAGCCTGACTCTCCAGCCAGGTCTCTCCCGTCTGACAGGAAGCACTCAAGTCTGCTCCTCGGGGAAGGGAGTTATTGCGTCATCTTCTCAGTCCTAGAATCCTCAACCTAGTTCCCATCATTTGGGCTTCACAGGAAGTGTATTTGGAGAAAATTACTTATTTCCTCCAGCCCATATCTTCCAGCAGCCATGTGCAGCTCAACAGATGTTCACAGATCCCTGTCTTCTACAAACACACATTGAGCACTTTCTAGACCGATTTCTCCAAGCGTGGTCTGTAGATTACCTGCAGTGGAATTACCGTAGGGGTGGAGGGCGCGGGGAAACGCATATTCCTGGGTCCTGCCCCACAACTGTGGCATCACCGGCCTGCATTCCACCACCGAGGGAATGCTTGTGCCTCCAGCATTGTGCTGTCTCATTTCAAACTCCTACCGACCCCTTACCGAGACACTGTAGTCTCCAAGAGTTAAGACTCAAAAAAGTCCATCTTCTCTGTGTGGGTGGCTCAGTATCCACAGTGGCAAGTATCAAAGCGGGATGTGACTTGGCTTGAGGCTTTTGGTTCAAAGCAGAGGACTCTTGCCATCTTGGGTAGTGGTGTCTCAGGGCCGAGAGCTGTCATTCCCCACCATGATGGGTTCACCGCAGGCCTATGCCTGCCCTCGTGCTTCCACACATGCCCTGCTTCACGAAAGAGGGAACGGAGACCGCGGTCTCACCACCCAGCCAGCAAGTCTGCCATGTTGTCAAAGCAGGGCCACAACCCACACCACATCTGACTGTAAATTCTGTGCCAAGAGGGCAGGGGGCTGGGGGAAGAAAATGGATGATCCCCCCAGGACCAGGAGAAACGTGGACCTCTCTGGTTTCAGCCCGGAGGCCTGCCCTGCTTCTGGGCAAGTCACCTCTATTCCTAGCCTTGGGCTGGTCATCAATATGGGACCGGGTTGGCTACAGTCAGTGATTTCCAGTGGCACCTCCCTCGCCCTCACTTCTTCATGGCCCCAATAAAATCTTATTTAATATGTACAGAGAGACAAAACTGGAGGTGCCAGGAGTGGCTCAGAGCTTTCTAGGAGGCAGCCTGGGACATCTCATGTCGCATTAGCATGCACCATCTGGGTGCTTCCCCTGCTCACCCCACCCCTCGACACGACAGGTGGCTACAGCCTAGGTTTGAGGTCTGGCACCTTGGGCTCAGACTGGGCCCTACCACCCTCCGGCTTTGTGACCCTGGCAAATTGTTCCCCTTCTTCGAGTCTCAGTTTCTTCTCTGCAAAGTGGGGGCAATAGTACTTGAGTTGAGGTGAGGATCAAATGAACTAGTGCACACAGATTGCTTAGCACCATGCCTTGCAGGTAGAAGGTGTGGTAACTTTTGTTTTCCTTTGGCAGGATAGGACCTACCACATGAGAAATTAACCAGCATGGCCGAGACTTCCCAGGGCCCTAAAAATACCATGTCGTATGAGTGAGTGGTGTGGGTGCTGAGGCCTGCATATTTGCAGGTCTATATATTTCAGCAAAATGTTGAGCCCATGAAGGGGGTGAGCTCTTCCAAGAGGGGAAACTCCCTGGGGGGTGAGGGGCAGGGTTTCGATCAAGATTCCCAAGTGGGAGTCGCAGGGCAGGAACGCAGAGCAGCCTGGCGGGGCTTGCCCCGGAGCAGAGGCCGGGCTGGTGTGAGTAGCCACTTGCCTCTGTGGACCCGGCTATCCCGGAGGCCTGAGGACGGGCCCAGATCGGAGCACCGTGGGCTTCAGGCCCAAGGGGATGCCCAGTGGCTCGTGGCAAGAGGTCAGAGAAGGAAAGACTGGGACACTGCAGGGAGGGGCCTGCTGGAACCTCCTGTGCCCACGGTGCCACGGGGTGGGGACTGTGAGTATGAGAGTGAGTGGCTCTGAGGAGGGGATGTTTTCCATCTCAGTGGGGCTATTTCTGGCTCTGCTTCTGCAGTCACTGTGGAAACTGCACGTGCCCGGTTCAGTGCAGAAACATGACGAGTTTTTCAGGGGTGATGTACACTAACCAGCCGGCCAGGAAGCTGCCACCACCGCTGGCAGGGTGTATGTGTCTGCCCGCCTCTCCCCTCGCCATCTCCTTCTCTCTCGGCCTGGGCCACCTTTCTCCTGGAGCTGTATTTAGGGGAGATGTGTTCCTTGCAGCGTGATAGGTAGGTAGACAGAATAATGACCTTTAGAGGATGTCCCTCCTCATCTCTGTGCACATGTGTGCTCAGTCGTGTCCGACTCTTTGCAACCCCGCAGACTCTAGCCCACCAGGCTCCTCTGTCCATGGGATTCTTCAGGCAAGAATACTGGAGGGGATACTGGAGTGGGTTGCCGTTTCCTCTTCTAGGAATCGGAACCACGTTTCCTGCAGCTCCTGCATTGTCAGGTGGATTCTTTACCACTGAGCCACCCTGGGAAGCCCGTCCTCATCCTAGAACCTGTGGATACATCATTCTACCTGGCAAAGAGGAATTAAGATTTTGCATGGAAATATAACTGCTAATTAGCTGCATTTTGGGTAGGGAGATTATCCTGGCTTCCCTGGTGGCTCAGACAGTAAAGAATCTGCCTGCGATGTGGGAGAACCCAGGTTCGATCCTTGGGTCAGAAAGATCCCCTGGAGAAGGGAAATGCTGCCCACTCCACTATTCTTGCCTGGAAAATTTCGTGGGCAGAGGAGCCTGGTGGGCACAGTCCATGGGGCTGCAGAGAGTCGGATATGACTGAGTGACTAACACACACACTCCACCTGAGCCCAGTGCTATCACAAAGGGCTTTAGGTGTGGAAAGGGAAACCAGAGGCTCAGTGTCAGGATGTGATGGGAGGAAGGCTCCACTGCCCTGGCTGGCTTTGAGGATGGAGGAGGGGGCTGTGATGCCAGGAGTACAGGCAGACCCCAGAAGCTGGAAAGGGTGAGCAAGTGGATACTCCCAAGAAGCTCCGAAAGAAACAGAGCCTGCAGCACCTTGACTGCAGCCCAGTGGTCCATTTTGGGCTTGTGACCTCCAGAACTGGAAGAGTATCCATTTGCGCTTTTTAAGCCACTGATGGGTGCGTGTTACAGTGGCCGCAGGCAGTGACCCGGGAGGCTGGCGGAGCCTATCATGGGGAGAGGCCCTCAGAGAGGAAAGCTGCAGGCATGATCTTTTGTTTTCTTGGGGTCTGATCATTGCCTGTTGCCTCACTCTTCACACAGGTCCCCTCTGACTAGCTTGCTCTCTGAGGGGAAAGTGACTGTCCCCTCAGTAAGCACCCAGCTCTTCAGACCCCAGAGTAAGGTGTCCTGCAACTGGCCTGTGCAGGTGCCCATCTGTTCAGTCCAGAATGCCACCCGCATGTCCCTCCATAAACCCTCCAGTTCCTGAAGGCCCCCTATCCTGTCTTCTCTAACTGACTTCTCCTTCCTTTGACATTAGTGCCACTCATGGCCTTTCCTGGTGGCTCAGATGGTAAAGAATCCATATGCAATGCAGGAGACCCAGGTTCAATCCCTGGGTCGGGAAGATCCCCTGGAGATGGAAATGGCAACCCACTCCAGTATTCTTGCCTGGAGAATTCCAAGGACAGAGGAGCCTGGCAGGCTACAGTCCATGAGGTTGCAAAGAGTCAGACACAACTGAGCAACTAACACACTTTAGAATTATGTCACTCATTTGAGGTTCCCTGGGTCGGGAAGATCCCCTGGAGATGGAAATGGCAACCCACTCCAGTATTCTTGCCTGGAGAATTCCAAGGACAGAGGAGCCTGGCAGGCTACAGTCCATGAGGTTGCAAAGAGTCAGACACAACTGAGCAACTAACACACTTTAGAATTATGTCACTCATTTGAGGACCTTGCATTGTCTGTTTTAACCACCAGCAGGCTGCTGCCCCTCCCACACTCTACCCTCCCTTCTCCCCGCCACCCCCCACGCCCCCGAACAGCCACAGGCCTAGGGCATTGCCAGAACCTAGGTGAAGAATAAGTGACTTCTAACCGAGTTTCACTGTTATGTGGCAGCTTGGATGGGAGGGGAGTTTGGGGGACAATGGATCCATGTGTATGTGTGGCTGAGTCCTTTTGCAGTTTGCCTGAAACTATCAGAAACTATCACAGCAGTGTTCATCAGCTATGCTCCAATACAACATAAAAAGTTTTGAAAAAAAAAGAGAATGAGTGACTTCTACCTGTTGAAATCAGTCGTGCCCCCTACTAGTAGAAGCTGTGTTCTGTGCCGCCTGCTGAAAGGGCCCAGACTTGAACACAGGATGCCCGGGGTTCGGTCCTGGTTGTGGTGCCTGGGACCTTCGGCCCTGGCCAGATCACTTCCCTCCTTCCTTCAGACAGGCTGCAGGTAAACAGGGCTGGTGTGAAAGCCTCTGACAACACTGCTGTCTCAGTGAGTGTGGCGATCAGCGTTGCTTTCCTGTTCCAGGCAGAGTCCAGCAGGAATAGCTCTCCTCCCCACTGTGGCATCTGTCTCCACCCTGCCTGGAGCCCTTCACTGGATTTAGACACTTCCTACACTCCTGGCCCTGGGGGAGCCCCCACAAAACATAGAGAACCAGGGTCGAGATGTAGGTGAGGCGAGTGAGGTGCCCGGGGTGCAAAATTTCCAGAGATCCTCACCTTCAGCATCAGGCGAATGAGGCAGGGACAGCTAACCCCACCCTCCCTTAATAGACAAGGAAACTGAGGCCTCGCTCAAGGGCACGTGGGGGCTGGTGGTAGAGCTGGGACCAGTCTCTCACTTTCAGCTCCAGGGCAGGTCCACTCTGCTTCCAATCAAATGCACCAGCGAGTGGCTGAATGACTTTATTACTCCAACACCTATCTATGGAGAACTTATTTTGTGTTAATAGGATGCTAGGGTCGCTGAATGACTTTATTACTCCAACACCTATCTATGGAGAACTTATTTTGTGTTAATAGGATGCTAGGGTCTGGGCTTCAGCTTGGGAACAAGACAAACAGAGTCTGGTCCTTCCCTGAGAATGTATATTCTGTGAGGAAAGAATAATGAGTTAGGTCTTTAATTACCATGGTGATGAATGCTATGCAGGGACTGACCGGAAGTTGTGAGCTGTGGATGGTTGTGCAGATTGCGCACTGCACAACTGCACGTAGCGGTCCTTCCATGGGGCCTCCAATAGGGAGTTTACAGTATAATTTGGAAGACCGGACCAGTATATCCTTAGAGCACCAGTACCAGATCATGGATGGCAAATGGGAACAGCAGGCTGGAAGGGACCAGAGGGGCAGCACTTGTTCCTTCCTCCCCAGGGCTCTGGGCCTTTTCTCCCACCTTGTTTCATAATCAGATCACATGCAGTCAAGCTCTCACTGGGGGTCTCAGGGGAGGAGCCCTGCATCCAGAGGGCCTGGAAGACCAGGAAGATTGAGGCATTGCCCGATCTTGGGGGGCAGAGATTCTGTGGTCCTGGACAGGGTTCAAAGGCATGGAGGCCTGTGATAGCAGGTGGGATTGGAATCTTCAGAAATAAAGGTTTCTCTGCTTGGGAGAGTTGTCTGTCCAGCTCTCAGCATCATCTGTTCTCTAGGATAGCGGGCCTGGAAGGGGCCCGGCTTCTAGAAATTTGGCGTCTCCCTCCCACCAGCGTCCTGCATGGCCTGTACTCCACACATCATTGAATGTGTCCACACGTGTGAAGGAAGCACATGGAAGAGCA
This sequence comes from Oreotragus oreotragus, assembly GCA_006410675.1. NCBI lineage: Eukaryota > Metazoa > Chordata > Mammalia > Artiodactyla > Bovidae > Oreotragus > Oreotragus oreotragus. The sequence continues at coordinate 221,482 of SJYX01018975.1, read as the reverse complement.
TGCAGCTGGGCGTTGCTTTTCTAAGCTGTCCTGGCTGACTGTCGGGCAAGGCCAGCTCCCTGGCAGCTGTGCTGTGACACCCCAGGGGCCAGTGCCACTCCTTCCCCACACGGGCTGGGGAACTTTAACCATCTCCTCACCTCTCTGAGCCTCACTTTATCTGTTAGAGGAGAGTAAGAAAGACCCATCTCACCAAACTGTTAAATTCAAAAGGAAGAACCAATGTGTGCAAGGGCGTTTTAAATCCCTGGTTTATATGGACACAGAAATCGCCACCCAGTGAGGCCTTTCCTTCACGAATCAGAGGACCATATAACATATTTCCAGAGTGAGAGATCCATCCTGCCTTACAGGATGCTGAGAAAGGCACACGGTTTTCTCTGCTTGTTTTCCTTTAACTGGGAAGAGTTATTCTGACTAGTAAATAAATCAACTCCTTGGCAGGGAGTTGAAACAGAAGGGGACCTCAGAGGCGGGCCTGTTCTAATCTTTGACAGAGGGGAAACTGGGGGCTTGGGGGGAACATGGCTTCTCCTTGGTCACACAGCCAGTTAAAGGCAGAGCTGAGGTCCTGCCCATCTCCTGTGCGCCCCACACCATCCCCTATATTCTGGGAGTTTAGCTGTTTAAAGAATGGGTAGGTAGACTCAGCCTGGCAGGGAGACAAGAGGGTGGCCCTCGTGAGAAGTAGGAGGACTATAAAGTGGGCACAGTCTGGACAGGAGTGCTCAGGCTGGGCAGGAGGGGGGCAACGGCATAGACAGCCTCGGTTCTGAGTAGCCAGAGGCGGAACACCCTTTAGATTCTCCTCCTCCTGGAAGTGCCCCAAAGCCTCAGCCCAACTCCAGGTTCCCAGGATGTGCAGCCGCCACAAAGGCAAGCCTTAGGCTGTCCAGGGTCTGGGGCTGCAGCATAGACGGAGGTATTGGGGACTCTGGGAAAGCCCTTTGGTCTAGGTGGACCCTGGGCCTGCTGGTTTGGCAGAGTCACCTGTTGCTTGTCTTGGAAAGTGAGTTCCTAAATGTGATGATGTCAGGGGCAACACCCTGGAAGGCAGGCCAGTAGGGGTTGTTTACTGGCTGTTTCTCATCACTCATTCACTCCGCACACCGAGCGCTGTGCTAACAAGCACGGAGGTACACAGATGGTACACGTTGTTCTTGCCCTAAAGGCACTCGCTGTCTGCGGGGAAGACGGACTTACAGGAAGATACTATCACAGCGTAATGGGGTCAGTGTTGCACGACAGCTCTGGGTGGAGAGTCAGTGGCAAGAGAGGGAGAGATTCCAGCCCAGTGCCTGGCTGTTGGAAGGGCTAAGGGAAAAGGAGGCATTGCCAGGGCTGAGCTTTCAAAGGATGGGTGGGAGTGTGCCTGGCAGAGAGGGGAGGGAGGACCTTCCTGAACAGAATTTGGAACCTGGGTAGAAGGTGGCATGTCCAGGTATTAGGTAGCTGAAGAGTAAGAAGTAAGCAAGAGTGTCATGTGATGGGTGAGGCTGGAAGGTCATGGTCACCATATGGAGAAGAGGGTCCTACACTTTCTTAAGGAATCTGGATTTCTAAGCGTGGTCAGCAAGCATCAGAGGTGGTTATGGCACACCGTGATACCCACTTACTCTGCAATGTAGGAACACCACTCTGCATGGCATGGGGACACAGGGATACATGGCAGGGGCAGTGGGTACACAGGAGCCCAGGGGCTTGAGAGACTCTTACAGAGGGAATCCACTGGGAACCTGGGGAAAATCGGGGGTGTGGAAAAGGGAGAAGTCAGCCACGGCTCCTGGACTTCTCAGGATGCCTCGTGGGGTCCCTGCACCGAGGTTCAGGGTCCCGTCCAGGGCGATGGACTGCTTACCCGGGACTCAGGAGTGGAACTAAGACTGGGCTGGAGCTGTGAGCCCACGGAGGTCCTGACTGACGGCTCGTCTGCTGGTTCCCTCAAAAAGAGCACGTGGATGCTGTGGAGTTGTTGATTCATCTTCACCAGCACACCTACACCCAGGGGCGGTCAAGTGAGAGAACTCAGAGTATATCTTCTCATTCATTCTCATGAACGATGCTCAAAGCTCTGTGTGTGATACAAAGATGAATCACACCCATTCTAGTCCTGTCCCCAAAGGTCGTGTGGTTTGTGTGTGATGCTGACAAGCATTTGTATCAGTATTAATATTCCACAGACACAGGGGAGAAAAGGGAAAGGCCACAGGAAGGGGACCACGTGCTGTAAATGAGAAGTCATTTCAGGCCAGAGAGGGACGGGCATGGAGGGCTTCGTGGAGGAGGTGGCATATGAGCTAGGCTCACTTGGGTGATTGTGGTCGACTTTGGCCACAGTGAAATGGAGAAGAGCGTTTCAGACAGACAGAGCTGTACAGAAACAGACAAACTGTGAGCATAATAGTTTGGCTGGAGCAGGGGTTGTCTAGGACAGCATTGATGCCAGGGGCAACCAGGCTATTAGTGGAGGAGATCCCAAGTATAGACTTTATAGGAAGAACACTGAGAACTTTGGGACAGGAAAGGGCATGGTAAGAGCTGTGTGTTGGGACAATTTATGACCTTATGGAGAGGGTAACAGTTCAGAAGCTGCAATGTATTGGTCCAGAGGAGAGGATGACCACTGAGGTCTTTACAGGGTGATGGAAAAAGAGGACTCTATCCATATTTATTGACTTTCATTGAGGCTTTAGGCTGGGCATTGTTCTAACCACTTTATGTGGATAAACTGAGTCTCCCCTTAGTCCAGCAGGTGCTACAGTTTTTCCTGTTTTACACAATAGTTCCCTGAGACTCAGAGATGTTAGGTAAGTACCCTATCTCTAGGAAGATCACACAGCGAGGATGTGGAGGAGACAGAGATTCGAACTTGGGGCCTGTCCTCTTAAATTCCACCTTAGAAATAGCTTCCCAAGGGGACTGAGCCAATGAAAGGTGGCCCAGCTGGGGCTGAGACAGGTCCTCCCACCTGTCAGGCCCCCAGCCCTGGACCGGTGGGGGTCTCTGGCTCTGAGGGCTGACCCTGGCGCTCCCCATCCCTCTGTGGGGGGCAGGGCGGAGCCTGGGCTTGGGCGTTATTTGGTTCACCGATTCGAAACAGCCTGCGTGTATAGGTGGCGACAATGTAAATAACTGATGCAATGGAAACTTTCTATGGAAAAAGGTACCCGGTCTAACAGCCACAAAGTCCAAAAAAAGGAAGAAGAGCAGGGCAGACCCAGGGGGCTCTGCAGCCAACAGCTTCCTTTGGCACAGCCTTTCTGTTGGCCTGAGCGCCTAAGCTGGTGGGGGAGGGGATCAGCAGCACTGGGCTGATGGAGAGCTAGACCAGAAGCTCGGCCCCATCCCTGCAGGGTCTGGGGTCATCAGGCTTCCCTTCTTAGCTCAGTGGGCAGCCATGTGGATGCAGAAAGCAATAATTCCTCCAAACACACACCCTGCTTTTCATTCTTTCCCGAGGGCCTTGATCGTGATGCCTCCCCACTGTGCGCCAGTGGCTGGGGTGTCACAGTCCCCAGGTCTCCCAGGGCCTCAACCTGCTTTTTTTTTTCCCTCCTGTGCCATCCCTGTCAATAAGTTGCCATAGTCTTGGAATCTAAAATCATCTTAACTTAGCACACAAAATCACTGTCAATATAAGTAAGGCTAAAAGATCGGTAATAACCGAAAGAGGAAGAAGAGAAGGTCATTTTTTGGAAAGTTTATTCAGCTCTTACACCCACCCGGGCTATGCACTATTGCTCCCATTTTAGAGATGAGAAGACTAAGACTTGAAATGTTAAGTGACCTGCCTGAAGCCACACAGCAGCAGAGACGAGTGGTGCCTGGTTCTAGTCTAACACCAACGCCTAGGGCTCTCTTTCGCCTGTGCAGGACCGTCCACATGCCTGCCTGTGTTTCCTCAGCTGTCAGATGGTAGCATCAGTGTGACAGTAAGGTGATAAGACTAACGCTGGCCCATGGTAGGCATTTAACAAATGCGAGTTTCCTTCCCTGCCCCGTTTTTCTGTCTTTGCAGACTAGAGGTATGTGATGAGCCTTCCAGGTGGGGAGAAGGTAGGAAACAGCCCAAGTTTGGGGCTCCTTGAGAGAAAGGGTGATCATCACTGATTTTCTGGCCCAGCTTCCCTACTAGTTGGAGAATAAGCCTGTGGCAGGGGCCAGTCCCTCTTCACCTTTGCACTCTAGGGCCTAGCCCAGTGACAAGGAGTGTCTTGTCCTAGGTGGCTGGATGCAGTTGGCCCTCGAGTGTGGACCAGTCCAATGGGCTGTCTATTGTACCCAGCTGTAGGAGACTTCGGTGAAAGAGGGCCTCCACTAGGTGTGGCCTGGTACGGCAGGAAACGAGCCCTTTACCCCTCTACCCCTGGCAGCTCTCAACACCCCAACCTCATGTGTAGTTCCTGGGGTTTCATCTGCACCTCCTCTTCCTGCCACAATTTATTCTCCTAGACTCCTGGGCTGAGGGTCCTCCACATGCATTCAGTGTCTGTCTCTCCCCATTCCCTTCAGTGTCTGAAAACCATGGGTGTTTCTCCTGCCTAATCCCCGTGTAGTTTGTGGGATCAGATAGTCTCACCTATCACTAAACGGACTCCATTACCCTGCACTTGAAGTTCCTCTTTTTCTATCCCCAATACAAGTGGAAATATATCACCATCCTCTATTTTTATAAACTGGGCTTTTACTGGAAAACATTTCCCAGGTCTTCTAAAAGTATGTCCTGTCTATCTCAAAGGCTCTGAGCTCCCCTGCCTTTCTTTCTGCTCATTTTCCATGTTTGGGGTCACCTCGTTACTCCATGAGAGAGAGAGAATCTGCTTCTTGTCTGGAGAATGGGGACAGGAACCAGGAAGGATCCAGGGGTGGCCCGGTGTATGTGGCAGTGTTCTCAGACTGGAAAGCACGCGTTTGAGGCAGAGGTGTGCATCTCAGCAAAGGGAGCTGAGCCTGACGTCTGTCAGCCTAAAGCCTGAAGCCTGACCACAGGGAAGGAGGCAGGAAACCTTGCAGAGCCGATCTCAAAGCAGGATCCAGAATGAGGAGAGGTGGACAACAGGGAGGATGACTTGGAAGCTCTCCCACTGAACTGAAGAAAAGCACAGGCATTAACCGAGGGCCTCTCATAAGCTGGGTCCACGCTAGATCTCTCACACGTTGTCTCATCCAGTCCTCACAACAAACCCTGGGAGGGGTGATGGTCTTCACTTTTTTACTCATGAGGAAAGAGGCTCAGAGAGGTTAAGTAATTTAGCTGAGGTTGCACAGCTGTTAATGAGTGAAACCAGGGTCTGTCTGAAACCAAGCTCCTCTGATATCAGGGCTGACTCTGAGATTTTCCTGTGCTACTTCTCTGATGTTAGGTAAATGAAGCAGTAATTCTCTCCATTTCCCCTCCCAGTTGCTAAGTAGCCCCTCATGATCTCCCAGGATTATTCCATGGGATTCTGCATGTGTGTCCCAGTGTCCTGGATTTTGGGGTTTTCTTATTGATTTATAGACCACAATTACAGAAATAAAAATAAAAATAACAACGATCCACCCCGCATTCCCTGCCCCAAGCAGATCAGACTCAGCGTATCCATGTGCCGGCCCTGTCTGCAGATTCACAGTGGAGGACAGGCTGTGTGTCAGGAGGGCAGCCGTGGCCTCAGAGCTGGCCTTGTCCACTTCCTCTGGGATCAGGGTGTGAGGCCCCTTGCTGGAATCCCAGCCCCCAGGCTTCCCTGCCAGCCCTTAGAAAGTGGCTTTGTTGTGCTCTAGTGAGGCTGGCCCCTGTGGGCATCTGGGGTTTTTCTTTAACTCTTCATCAGCTGAACTTCCCCTGCAGGGATGCACCTCCAATGCCCAGGCCGGATGTGGGCGCCTTCCACCTGCCAGCAGAGGCTATGCTCTGATGCTTTGGTTCCACAAGGAGGGTGGGGAGGGGAGAGGATGGGCCTCCCTCCTTGTGGTTTTGGGTGGGGCCGGCAGAAGAGCTGGCCCTGGTCGTTCCTGCCCTGGGTGGATGCCACCTTGCAGGTGGGCCCCTCTTGCCCTAGGAAGACCTGCCCTGTTCAGCTGCTTTCTAAAAGGAAGACAGTTTTATATCATCTTAAAATAACAATCTTTAAATTCTAAAATCTCCAGTCTCAGTTCGATGTAGGATACAGGATGCTTGGGGCTGGTGCACTGGGATGACCCAGAGGGATGGTATGGGGAGGGAGGTGGGAGTGGGGTTCAGGATTGGGAGCATGTGTACACCTGTGGCAGATTCATGTTGAAGTATGGCAAAACCAATACAATATTGTAAAGTAAAAAATAAATAAATAAATAATAGACAAGGAAAAAAAAAAAGGAAGAGTATAGGAATGTGTAAGGAAGAAAATGCATGGTCTGAGCTCCATTCAGGCAGTCTCACCCCTAGGATGTGCTGACAACTTCATCCTGCAGGTCCTCTGTAGCATTAACAGCTACACAGATATGTGTGTGTCTGTGATGCTGCTTTCCCCCGTTTTGCACACCATCCTATTGGTGCAGTCATAAAGAATCTGCCTGACGATGCAGGAGACACAGGAGATGGAGGTTCAGTCACTGGGTAGGGAAGATCCCCTGGAGTGGGAAATGGCAACCAGCTCCAGTGTTCCCATCTGGAAAATTCAATGGACAAAGGAGCCTGTCAAACTACAGCTCATGGGGTCGCAGAGAGTCGGACACGGCTGAGCACGTGCACACACGCGCATTGAGGGAAAGTGTGTGTGGCAGTTAAGTATGTAGGCTCTGGAGTGAGGCAGGAACCAAGGTTCACCACCTGTCAGGTCTCTTTTCCTCGCTAAGTCTCATGTGGAAAGTGGGACCAGCAATAGTGCCTTCCATCCAGCAGGCTGTGACAAGTAAGGAAGGTCACCCAATACTCAACACATAAAGTCACGATGAATTTCTCTTATCAGTCAGAGTATGTATTTATTTTTAATTAAGAAAAAATACTGTCCCATTATTATACCATTGGGTGGATTTATCATCATTTACTTATTAGACCAATTCCTTGCTGACGGATATTAAGGCCGTTTCCATGTTCACCGATGAAAATGCTGCCATCATGTGCACATCTGTGTCAGAAGATTTGTGTGTATTTGTGTGCGTGCACTTGCGAAGCTGCTGGATCAACATAAACTGTGATCACTGCTTTTCTCCAACACTGGATGGTAGCAGTCATTTGCCTCCTTGCCAGTCGAATGGGCAAAAGGTGATATTGACTTTTAATGTATATCTTTTGATTATTAATGAGGCCAAGCATCTTTGCATACATTTATTACACATTTTAATTTCTTGAATAACAATCTGTTTATTTCCTCTCTCCATTTCATTAGCTGTTCATCTTATTGTTTTATGGGTTCTTTTTACATATTATAGATACTAACCCTGTTTTATGTATGTTGCAGACATTTATCTGTCATTTACTTGGTAACCGTCAGCAGAGTCCTCTGTTGGATGCAGTGCTTAATTTTTGTGTGTGTAGTTAATTTTGTTAATCTCTTCCTTTAAGAGCACTGAGATCTGCTTCAGGCTTTGAATGTTATTCTCCAACATGAAATTATACAAATATTCTAATAGTTTTGGTGTTTTCGTGGATTAGCTCATATATTTTGTTTTTGTCTTTAATTCTGTTGTAAGTGTGGTGCGTGTACTCTGTTTAAAATAGAATCCTCCATCCTCCCTCATCTGTATCCCACTTTACTGTCACACCTTTTATTTTGCCTACATGTTTCTTTCCTGCTCATCTGCCCTGGCCAGGCCCTCAGCTCCTCCAAAGGCAGAGACCTTTTCTGTTTTGTTCATTGCTGCACATGCAGTGCGAGAGAATAGTGCCTAACGTAGAGTAGGCACTAAGTAGATATTTGTCAAACGAATATACAACCAGCCAGTTGTCACCATTATCTTATTTAAATACTCCATTCTTTCTCACTAATTTGGAATTCCATCTTTGGTAGCCTTTCCTGTTTCTTCAATTGTTATTGGCCTTTCCAGATTTTCTCCCTCTTCTTTAGTTATACAATTTATAATTTTCCAAAAAGTCTGCTACTGCTAAGTCACTTTAGTCGTGTCCGACTCTGTGCAGCCCCACAGATGGCAGCCCACCAGGCTCCCCCGTCCCTGGGATTCTCCAGGCAAGAACACTGGAGTGGGTTGCCATTTCCTTCTCCAATGCATGAAAGTGAAAAGTGAAAGTGAAGTCGCTCAGTCGTGCCCGACTCTTAGCGACCCCATGGACTGCAGCCTACCAGGCTCCTCCGTCCATGGGATTTTCCAGGCAAGAGCACTGGAGTGGGTTGCCATTTCCTTCTCCAATGCATGAAAGTGAAAAGTGAAAGTGAAGTCGCTCAGTCGTGCCCGACCCTCAGCGACCCCATGGACTGCAGCCTTCCAGGCTCCTACGTCCGTGGGATTTTCCAGGCAAGAGTACTGGAGTGGGGTGCCATTGCCTTTTCCGTTAAAAAGTCATGCGTTTTCAAATTAATTGACATCAAATTATGCATTTAAACTTAAAATAATTTCTCTTAAATTCCCTTAAATTTAAAGCCACATTAATAATATGCGTGTTAATAATGTCTTTCTTAGTGCTTATTTGTGATTTTACTGTTCCCTGCTAGTCAGGTTAGCCTGTGGTTTGTCTGTGTTGTTTGTCTCAGAGAACCAGTTTCTTTCATTGTGGTTGCTGTACTTTTCTCATTCATTCGTTTTTGCTTTCAACTTTATTCATTTCTACCTTCTAGGTTATTTTGCTTTATTTTATTATTTTTCAGCTTCTTGGATTAGATGCTTGATTCATTCAGTTTCAGTCTTTATTCTTCTATTGTGAAAGCATTTAAGGTTTAAATGCAGCTTTGGTTACATTCCACAGGTTTTTTAAGTAGGATTCTCAATCTTGTATGTTTATAAATATTCTGTGCTTTCAGTTTTGCTCTCCACGTTGACTCAGATTTAGTTAGCAAAGCACTTTAAAGCTGTCCTGTGTAATTTACTTTCTTATTTGCTACTTGTTAGTTTCTCATTCTATTGTATTGAGAACTGACTTTGTGACATCTATGTTGGAATTTGAGATTTTCTTGTAGTCTAGTACAAGAACATTGAAGAAAATGATGTTTTGTTTCTTGAGTATATATGAAGTTAAGCTTACTATCTGCAAATCCTCTGTGTTTTTCTTATATAAGGTTACTTGTACCATCAAATCTTGAGTCATGAGCCTGTTTTGTTTTTGTTTTGCCTTCTCTTTGTAGGGCTAAGAATGTGTTATTTCATATACTTTATGGTTCTGTTGTCCAGGGTGCAGGTAAAGGTTCCTGATTTTTGTTTCTTCTTGGAGAAAGACTCATTAGCAATATAAAGTGCCCCATTTTATTCTAACGTATTTGCATTTTGTTGGATATCAACANTTCTATAGCGTTTTGGCATGTATGGAGGAAAGAGGCAAGATCGGGATTTGTTGATGGTTGGAAGTCTCTAAAACAGGTGTGTCAACGTAGGGCTTGGTTAGGATCGTGTAAGGAATACACTACAGCAGTCTCAGACCAGTGGAAACAGTGAGGAGGAATGTTGAGATGAGGCAGGAGAATCAGAGAAGAGCTGATGAGGCTTCAGCACGTTTCTGTAATGAACAGTCAATCCATCTGCCAGGGCTGGAGTCTCGTGGAAGTAAATCATGCTCACGAAGGCAGTAAGGTGTCTGGGCTGGTGGTTTCTGTCCCCAGCCCTATGCCCCAACTTTGGTGTTTCTGGCAGCTGGAAGCATTCGCTCATTATCGTTGGCGCTCAGGAATCCCATCCTTCCCGCCCTGCCCTGGCTCCGCTGCCTCTGTGCCAGTTGCCTGGCTGTTCGGCAGGTGGGCCTCCCCTGGTCCATGTTGGGTGAGACTGACTGAGCTCTGATTAGATTCTCTGTCCTTCCTAGTCATCTGCTTTTCCTCAGATTGCTGGCCAGCGGATGCTGCCGTGGATCTGCTCTTTCTTGTACGTATCTCTCTTCATTTCAGCGGTGTTTGGGGGAGAAGAGGTAGATGGGTGAGCCGGGTTTCCGATACAGAACCTCAGGTGTGTGTAACATTCCCGGTGACCCCGATGCAGGTGCGTCCACCTGGCTCTCCCACTGGTCACCAGAGGCCAGAGTGGCATTGAGGTGATGCTGAGTGAGACAGAGGAGAGCTGTGGCTCAGTCCTCCCACCTCACCCCATCTTCTCCTCCAGCCACACCCTTGGGCCTGACCGCATTACCTCACTGACTAAAACGGTTCAGTGACCTCACTCCCCTACAAGATCAAGGCCAGACTATCACATATACCAAGGTCTTTCCCTCCCAATTCTCNTGGCTCTCCCACTGGTCACCAGAGGCCAGAGTGGCATTGAGGTGATGCTGAGTGAGACAGAGGAGAGCTGTGGCTCAGTCCTCCCACCTCACCCCATCTTCTCCTCCAGCCACACCCTTGGGCCTGACCGCATTACCTCACTGACTAAAACGGTTCAGTGACCTCACTCCCCTACAAGATCAAGGCCAGACTATCACATATACCAAGGTCTTTCCCTCCCAATTCTCCTCTCATGAGTTATCACGGCCCCTCACCTCTAACCAGAGGGACAGAGCGCAGTGTCTTGAACGTTCGGTCAGTTTGGGGATGCGCTCTTTGTTTGAAACACCCTCTCTCTCACACATTCGCCATCATCAGAACTGACTGCTCCTTCCTTTACACATTGACCGCGTAGCAGCTTAGAACCAGGGATGCTATAATGCATCCCTCTGACTTCTTGCCCCTCCCGCGTCCTTACCCCCAGCTGTGATCCCCTTGAAGGGAGGGACCGAATCTCTGCTGTCTTTAATCTCCAGGATCTGCTACCCAGCCTGGCCCCAAGCAGGCACTGAATGCACATGAGTTAAATGAATGAACTGCCAAATTAGGTTCTAAGAATTGTTCTATGCTGACTGTGTGTGACACACCATGCCGGCTCTAGGGGTAGGGGGATGAGTCAGATGGCCCGCCCCAGGTGTATGCTGTGTGTGTGTGTGTGTGTGTTTACACGTGCATGCACGCTCAGTTGCTCAGTACTGTCCCACTGTTTGACTCCATGGACTATAGTCTAACAAGCTCCTCTGTCCATGGGACTTTTCAGGCAAGAATACTGGAGTGGGTTGGCATGCCACCCTCCAGGGGGTCTTCCTGACCCAGGGATTGAACCTACATCTCCTGGGACTCCTGCATTAGCAGGCAGGTTCTTTACCACTGTGCTGTCTGGGAAGCCCTACCAAGGCTTTTTAAGACTCCTGGAATCTGTGGGCATAGAGGCTGCTGTTATATATTCCGAGAGGCCAGCAAATGTGCTGTGGGTATTCTGGGGAGGCAGGGCTTGAGTCCAGTTTGGGGTGAGCTGGCTGAACTTTCTGAGAAAGGTGGGGAGGATTTGGCCAGGTAGACATGGTTCTGGGGAGGGGAGTAGATGTGAGCTGAACAAGGTTCAGAGGTGGGGGAGCCTGGACTGTGTTTACGGGATAATGTGCTCTGAGACCTTGGGGTTTCTATACTGGGAGGGATAGAGCTAGCTCTTCTTATTAATAATTTGAGATCTATTGGAGGGCGTGAGGTGGGGTCTGGGGATGGTAGAAAACTGTGACGTCGTGAAGTTTAGATGCCTTGGACAACAGAAAAGGAAAGACTAGACGGGAGCCACGGCACAGTTCCATTACACTGCTGTGTGGCGGTGCGATGCTGCTCTGGAGTGTGGGATGGGGCTGGCTGGATTTGAGAGCAGTGGGTAAGGCAGGGAGGGGACAGCGGAGGGGCTGCGGTTAGCTGTGCTTTCACAGGAATCAGCAGTTGCCAAAACGTGAGCTATCCCAAAGCTGTGTCAGTAAAAACATGGTGCCCGAGAGAAGGAGGGTGCCAGTGCCCCAGACCTGCATGCAGGTTAGCTCAGACCGAGATTACTAGAACAATGAAATAGCACCCATAGTGTGACATGGACTGAGCCACGCGCCAGACAGTGGTCCAGACCTTTTACGTGTATGGAATCATTAAACCCCTGGGAGGTACTTGTCATTCTTAGCCCCCTCTTATCAGGCACAGCAAGGCTCAGCAAGGCTCAGCAACTTTGCAAAGCAGGGGTAATGAGGAGAAGGCCTTAAGTAGAACCCAGGTATCCCGGCCCTAGGAGCCAGGATACCCGTTCTCAGTTGCCAGTCCACACTGCCTCCAGCAGACACACCAGAGTACAGAGTGGTGACTCTAGACTCAGCTAGAACGCCTAGGCTTTCTAGGTCTTGAAACACGTTCCTCTGCATGTTCTTGTTTCATTCTTAAATCAGCCTGGTAAGCTGGTTATTAAAAACTGATGCAGTAGACGTTGCCTCCCTTGGCCCTCAACGCTCTGTTTTGTTTGGCGATTTGGGGAATACAATGAGCTCTTATGTCTATTATTGTGTTTAATTCTCACCCAGGCCCCACTATGAGTCACTTTTGCAGGCTGTCTTGGTTTTCTCTTGCTGTGTAACAAATTACCTCCAACCCAGTGGCCAAAAACAAGCCTCCTTTGTAAGCTCGAAGTCCTATCATTCTGAAGTCTGGCACAGAGGGGCTGGGTTCTCTGCTCAGGGCTGCAATCAGGGTATTTGTAGCCTGAGTTCTCCTCTGGAGGCTCAGAGGGAAATTTCACTTTTCCAGACTCATTCACTTGTTTGAATCCATGTCCTAGGGAGTTGCCGGGGTTCAGCAGGGGGTTGCTCTCAGCTCCAAGAGGCTGCCCTCGGGTCCTTACCAGATGGCCTCCTCCATCTGCAAGTCAGCAAGTACATGGCGAATCCTTCCCCTGATTCTAAGCCCTATGACTTCCTCTTTTGTGACCAACCAGAGACAGCTCTGCTTTTAAAGGATTTTCTCAATTAGGTCAAGCCCATGGAATAATCTCCCTATTTTAAGGTCAAATGTGCCTATAACAGAACCTAACTGTAAGAGTAAGATCCATCATATTCACAGTCCTGAGGATCATGCAGGAGGTGTTCCCCAGGGAGATGGGAAACCTAAGCACCATCTTAGAATTCTGCCTGCTTGCTGATGAAGAAATAGAGGCTCAGAGAAGTTCGGTATCTGATACAAGGTAGAACATGGTAGGCACTGGAGCTAACACCATCTCCCCAGGCCACTTGGGAATCTGTCCCTGCCCCAAGACAAGCAGGCTGGGAAGAGCCAGGGGCCTGGGCCATCTGGGTCCAGGTGGACATTGTTCTTTGTGTAAAGAAGTTGACCGGGCAACTCTTTGATCATGTTTCTTGACCATCCCCTGCAGGATTCGAAACACGAACCCGGCAGCCTACAACTAGTTCATGGAGGAGCCTCGAGAGATACTGGCCAGGCGAGCTCTCCCTTGCAGAGGGAAGAACAGAGTGTGAGAGGAGGCAGCTGCCACAGGAGTGGACATGAACGCTGGTTTTCAAAGAGAACAGCGTTTTAGTTTTGGTCATCGCAAGTGGTGCCTTCAACACAGGTAGGAAATGGGTGGTCCTCAAATACGCTTGCTGGGGGCTCCACGTGGTCTTTCTTGCCTGAGCTTCCTAGAGTCCTTCCTCGTTATAATGGATGATGGTGATGATGATGGTGGTGACGATGACAAAATGGATGATGATGGTGATGAGGTTTGATGATGAAGCCTCCCTTGAGCCTCTGTGAAAGCTGGACCTCCTCGGGACTTCCTTGGTCAGGAGTACAGGAGAAACCTTGAAAATCAACACTCTTTTGCTCCACACACTGTCTCCCTGAGATGCAGTTCTATCTCTCCAGCCCCTCAGATTCCAGTCTGTCCTCAGCAACAACTCCTCTTAAGGGACCACAGCCTCCCTACGTACCAGCCTCACTGTATCTCCTGCTGCCAGAGCTCCACCTACTTCTCTGTCCCCCTGCCCCCGAGAGCTCTTGCCTAAAAAACCCCCTGCCTAGTCAGAGGATCACAACAGAGCAGGGTCTTTCAGGGTCCTCCTGGATGTGGAGAAATGAAAGGATATTGGGTTCTCCGTTTGGCCTGCATATGAGAATCACCTGGAGTTTTTAAAAATTCCAATGGCAGGGCCCCACCTTCAGAGAGACTGACTAAATGGGCCTAGAAAGGCCCCAGCATGGCTAGACACTCTCTCTCTCTCTCTCTCTCTCTCTCTCTCTCTATATATATATATATATATATATATATATATATGTATATGTATCTATTTAATTCATTTTTAGCTCTTCAGGTATGAGTTATGATTTAAGGTTATAAGTTCAGGCTGTGGTTCAGTTTAGGTGTATAGTGTTAGAAGCTCTTTGGGTCAGGAATATAAATCTTTGGATGTTTTGTCTGGCTGTGGAGTACATCAGAATCATCCAGGGAGAAGGAGAGGGAGGGAGGGAGTGCCTGGGTTTAAAAAAAAAATGGGGGAAGAAGATAGATTTCTTGGCCCACCCAGACATGCTCTCTGGATCAGGCTCTCGGGGGCTGGGGACACAGGAATCTGTCTTTTTATGTTGGGCTAGCCAAGGTCTGGGTGCTTGGGGCCTCTCTCTGGGGCGCCTGGAAATGCCTGTCCTGTGTTTGGGTCTGTGGGCTCAGCTGTGAGTCCTCGCTGGCGCTTGCCAGCCTGATGGGCCACGAGCGGTGCCCTTTCTCTTCCTCTAGGCAAAAGTTTTCCCACCTACAGAGAGGAGGATAGGGCCTCTGGCAACCCTCAGAAACAGCTGCCTGAACTGTGAGGGGCCTGGGCCTGGGCCTTTGCATACACCTCAGCAGTGCCACGTGGACCTCCTAGACCCAGACTATGATCAGGGTTCTCCAGCAGAGGTGGAAGAATCATCCCCTGGACTCTAGGGAAGGGTGCCCTGGGCTGTGAGCCTCAGTTTGAGGGGATGCATAAATGTGGAACTTAATAGTGGAGGCTCTGGATCTTCCCAAGTTCAAATCACAGCTTCAGCGTTTACTGGTTTGGGAGGCAGGTTGCTTAGTTTCTGCCTCGTGTTTCTCGCTTGGAAGATAGGAGAGTCGTGGCCCTTGCCGCACAGGGCTGCTGGGGAGGTGCTGGGGAGGCCCTGGAATGTTGCCAGACGTCTAGCCAGGGCTCCCCAAGATGGGCAGCCCTCCAGCTCATGCAAGCAGGTTGCTGCCACTGCGCCCTCCTCACTGTAGCACTGTGATGGATCAGCCAGGCTCTGCCACCTGGCCCCAGTGCCTGAGTTCCTCAGAGAGAGTCAGGGCGAAATTAAGGGCCGATGCTGCACACAGGACCTGGGCACATAGCAGACAAGATTTAGTCCTGCAGAAACCCCAGCGAGGCTGGTTCTATTGCCTCTTTGGTACAGATAAGGAAACTGAGCACAGAGAGGTCCAGTAATTTAAAGACAGTCACACATCTAGCAAGGAGCAGAGCCTCTGGCTACAAAAGGTACAGTACTTTCTTCTCCACTAACATGCTTCCTGAAGAATGGCAGTAACAGCTTCAAGGCTGACTCCTGCCCCAGGGATATCTGTGTTTTAATAGAAATCAGTAGTACCATAATACGTACGAATGGGTCCCCCTTCCTCGGCATCCTGGGATACCTTGTGGTGCCTTGATTTAGCATTTGTCTCCTTTCATATCCATCGCAGTCAGCTGTACATGGTCTGCTCCCCTGGCAGTCTCAGGGCAGGGTCTGGATTTAGGCAGCTTGGTGTACAGTAGATATCTGAACTAAGCTGGAAATAGAAACTTCTGAGGGTTGCAGGCAGAGATATGGGGACACTGTCGTGGGGAATGCAGATGGAGAATCCTGCCCAGACCTGTCACTAGCCCTCTCCTACTTTACTCTCACACTCTCTTTTTCTGTCCACGGAGTCCCTGCCAGCTGCATGGAAGAATCTTTAGGAGATGGGACTGACCCAGAGGGAAGCGAGCTATCAGTTCCAGCGAGAAATCTGGTCCACCCCTTCCCGTGCTCCCTCTGGGGAATACAAGCATATGTGACTGACTAATGGGGCACTGACTCAGTGCTTCTGGAGTGTCCAGACACACAGGGCCCACTGCTGGCACAGCTTCCCCCAGCCACCAGTGGGGAAGCTAGAATACCTGGCATCTGAGTGAGGTGGAGGGCTCAGGCCCAGGCTGGCAGGGGTGCCAGGCAGGAGCTAACCATGTGCCAGCCTTCAGTGGCCTTGCAGAATCCCTCATGCCGGAGGCAGAGGGGGGTGGCGGGGGGCATGGGGGTTGGTAATTAGCACCATTTGAGGCTTGGAAATGAATATGTTGCATTACATATTTGTGGAATCCTGGCCCCTCACATTTAGTACAGTCCTAGACTGGGGCTTTCTCCAGAATAAATGTAATTTCTGAATGAGTGATTAGAGGGTGAATCTAGTTTGGAAATGGGTATGAAAGCATTTTCTCAGCAGCAAAGCTTTCTGCTAGTAGTTTTCAAGCTTTTAGAGTTTTAGAAGCCATTTAAAAAAGTCAAATCTTGCATGGAATGCCAAGTTAAAGTGGTAGTTTATTAACACCCATTTATTTTCTAAGTTCAAAATTTTAACATCTATTTATTATGAGCATCCATTAACAGAGCAACGATTCAGCTTTGATGCATAAAAACATTAGAAGCTCAGGGTCTAGATCAGGCATCAGCAAACTACAGCCTATGGACCTAACCCAGGCTACTGCCTGATTTGTGTAAATGAAATCTTTTTGGAACACCGCCATGCCATTCGTTTAAACATTATTTATGGCGACTTTCCCACTCTAATGGCAGAGTTGAAGAGTTGTGACAAAGACTGTCTGTCCCACAAAGCCAAAATATTTGCCCTTTGGCCCTGTATAGAAGAAGCTTTCTGGTGTCTGTTCTAGATGGTCGTTGAATCGGTGTATCAGTTGTAACATCCAGGATCACTTTGTCTTTTTTTGTTTTGTTTGGCTTGGTTGCATGGTATTAAGAAAGTTCTAAATCATGTCAATAAAATGATGTGAATTGGTAACAGATTTGTCACAGCCGACCGTGGAGCCCAGGATGGGCCTTTAGTTTAATGTTATGTGGACATTTGGGGAGGAAGAGACTGGAATTCTGGTTTGTATCACTAACAGTATCAAACATTTGCTTGAATTCCTTCTTCTTACAACACTCAGGAAGCATACAGTCATTTGTGACATCTTCGTGGTAATCCATGTAATCCATTCTCATATCACTAAAAGCTTTAGCATGTCCTTGTTTGCGTGGTTTTACAGAGGTGTGTATCGTCCTGAATTTCAAAAACAACAGCATAAAGATGCCCAGTAAAGAGCTCCAATCTTTCTAGTTGAAAACACATTTCAATCCTGAAGTTCCAGATCCACCAAGATCTGCACAAACCCCATTCAGCTGGCCACACCCATTGTTAAGTGTGCCACTGAACACCTTTGGATGTGCAGGTCCATTTTTCCCTAACAGTTTTAACGGATTCAAGCTATATTTTTAGGATTAAATTGTCACATGACATTTGAAGAACTTCTGAAACCCCTCTGCAGAACACATTTTGAAAACCTGTCCTTTGGCGAATATTGGTGATTCTCTTTTCTGTGCTGAAGGACGACGGTGGAGCCAAGGATGCTGAGGATTGGGGTTGGGAGGCTGCGGAGAAAGTAGTGAAAGATGGCAGAGGACAGAAGCGAGGTGATGCTGTCAATGGCGGAGGGGCTCATGGGGCAGGGGAGGGGCATCAGTAATGGAAAAAGTATCTGGGAAACACAGAGAAGTCCCACGAGCCCCTGCTGAAGCTGAGAGGTGTCTCCTAACAACTGATGACCTAAACACAGTTCTCCAGGGCTGCTCTGAAAGCTTCCAGCCGTAGGCTCGGAAGGAAAGGTCCAGAAGATTAAAATATGCTCCAAGAAATGGTAGGGGAGGATGTGGAAGGCACATCCAAATGGCTTCTAATCATCATGCTGAGGACCTTTGAGGCCAGTCAGCAGATCAAGACAGGGGAAGGGAGCAAGGGAGATGAAAAGGGTGACAGAGGGGTCCTCTGGGTCAGCTCACTAAATCAGTTTGTGCAGGAGGCAGACAGAGCCTGCTGGGCTGCCGTCCATGGGGTCGCACAGAGTCGGACACGACTGAAGCAGCTTAGCAGCAGCAGCAGCAGCGTCTGACACGTGAGCATGGGCAGTACTTGTCAGTGTCCTGAATGGGGACAGATGTCAAGGTCCCAGGGAGGGGGTGACTGGGGTTGGACAGTGGCTTTGGGCATTCGAGGCAAAGCCCACACAGCCAGGAATAAAACCCAGGAGTCCCAGCTCCCGGGCCCCCTACCTTCCCTTGGTGGGCGCGGAGAAGGGCCGGGCAGGCTGGTGGCTTTGGGAGGCTGTGGGCTGGAGAAGGCCTCTCACAGATAAAAAAGCATGAGTTCTTTCTGAGGTTTTGCTGCTCACCCCGTAGAAAAAGAACATTTTTAGATTTTAAAAGGATGACCTCATTTTTTTTCTTATTTACATAGCCCTGTTTGTTTATATAGCCCTTTAAAAATAGCCAGCGTGTGCTAAGCTTAGTGCTCTCTCCCACCACCAGCGGCAGAGCCACTGTGTGGGGAGAAACACCTTTTCATCTAAGAGAGGGGCAGCCTTGTTTCCGAGGACAGATGGGAGCAAAACGGGACAGGTAGGAAGTTTCGTGGTTTTTCGTGTCGCTCTTCCAAAATAGCCACACGCCTGCCTCCCACTTCCTGCCTGACTCGACTCAGATCGATTTTCTCCTGCTGAGGACTTGTGTTCCATGAATTCTCAGCTAAGCTTGAAGGGATCCATCAACAAGCAAACAGGCTGGAGCCCAGAGACCTGGAGCTTGGCATTTTGCATCCCAACTCCGCTGCTTCCCAGCTGTGTGACTTTGGGCAAGCTGCTCCACCCCTCTGTGCCCCATCCGTGAGACGGGGATAACACTACCTGTAGTAGCTGTGCAGATTAAGTGAGGGAGTGCACGTGAAAGGCTTAACCTGAGGCGGGCACGCAGCAACTGTCAATAACCCTCCTAATCAACGACAGCAATTGTGATAGCCATCCCCTCACCTGGACAGTTCGTTACAGCAGCCTCCCAGCTGTCTTCCCCTCCTGTTGGCTTGTCTGCTCCAGCCCATCCCTGTGCTGGCCCAGAGTAACACAAAGATGAAGCACCAATCTGACCATGCTGCCTCTTGCTTAAAATCCACCCACAGTTTTCAACCACTATGGCCGGGATCCGCAGAACTTTCTCAAAATGGCCAGATGTAAATCTTTTAAGCTCGGCTGCCCGTATAGCCTTTTGCAGCTACTCATCTTCACCAGTGTAGCGCGAAAGCAGCCATGAGCAATGTGTAGAGGAATGGGCGTGCCTGAATGCCAGTAAAACTTCGTGGACAAAAGCAGGCAGCAGGCTGGATTTGCCAACCCCTGACCTACAGGACGAGTCTAACTCCTTAGCTCAGCATTCCCAGCCCAGCGGTTCTGTCTTCTCCATCCCTCTTACTCCTCCTTCCGGCTCTGGTGGAACTCCTCATGCTTGACCCCTTGCATATTCTTTCTGGACTTTCCTCCTCTGCCTCCAGTGTGACCCTCCCTCCTGGCATTAGGAACCTTTGCTCTGGGATTCTGTGGTCCCCTGTCTTCACGTCTACTCTGTTTTTACTGTTAGAGAGGACGTCCCCAGGCAAGGACTCTGCCTTCCTCCTTCCTATGACACTGCAGTGAAGCTTCAGTCTTTGTAGATGCTCAGTAAGCATTTGTGTTTGAACACAAATATCTGTGAGACAGATGGGTACCCTCGGGGAGCTTACGGGCTGGTTAGGAAGCTAGAATGTGAGCTGGTGAAAAGCCAGCCAGGGTACTGATTACAAATCAGAGGAAGGAGCAGGCGTTTGAGTCGAACCTTACAGTGTAGACAAAAGACTATCAGAGATAGGGAGGTCAGGAAGGCTTTCTGTGCTGGGGAAATGGCAGGAGAAGATCAGACTCAGTTTTGGGTTCAGGGTGATGAATGGACAGACCAGTAGGGTGAGGGTCTGATCAGGGGCTGGGGTGGGTCGTGAGGGAGTTTGGACTTTCTCCGGTGAGCCAGAATTTCCCTAAGTGTGATCCACAGCTCTCTCTCTCTACTCGAACAGAATTTCCTGGGCAATTACTTTAAAATGCAGCCTCCGGGATTCTGTCTCAGACTGGAGGCTAGGGGGGTTAAGGCCATGATCTGTAAGAGGCTGCAGCATGTTTTGGGGTGATGGTCATAAACTGATGATCTTCACATGGACATCACCTGCGGGTATCACTGTCAGGCTGAGGAGAGGCCAGGTAGGAATTTTTATCTTCTCCCAAAGCAGAGGAGGACACCCAAGCTCAGAAACAGCAAATGACTTGCCCGAGGTCACACTGCAAATTACTTGCAGATATGGGCCTGACTAGTTTTGGAACATGGCCTGGGGTGGTCCTAGAGGTTTCACAGAGGGAGGAGGACTCATGGGGACTGTCTCCAGTGTCCAGTTAGCGAGAAAGTGAAACTGTTATTCACTCAGGTGTGCGCCCCTCTATGTGAGCCCGTGGGCCAGCCAGGCTCCTCTGTCCATGAAATCCTCCAGGCAAGAATACTGGAGTAGGTGCCATTCCCTTCTCTAGAGGATCTTCCTAACCCAGGGATTGAACCTGGGTCTCTTGCATTGGAGGCAAATCCTTTACCATCTGAGCCACCAGGGAAGCCCCCAGATGTTGAACAAATGAGGGGAATGGGTGGGGCAGGTGGATGGATGGACAGTAAGGGGGCAGAAGAGAATGGAATTCTGAGGTAGTTCTGATGTTGCAAGCCTGGAGGTTTAGGAGAATGGTAATACCAGAGGCAGAGGAGGAGAAAAGATGAGTTTGGCACTAAGCATACTGAGTTTGAGGGGCCAGCGGGATGCCAAGCCAAGATGCTGGCCGCTGGAAATGCAGGGTTGGGGAGTTCCAGGAATATGGTTGGTGTTCTACGCAGCTGTGGAAGCTGCTGGTGGGATAAGGTGAGAAACGCCGAGAGACAAGTAGGGGGTTAAGGACCAAAACCTGAGGACTGAGCACAGGCATCCAGGGAGAAAAGGCTCGGGTGAAGGAGCCAGAGAAGTGCTCAGAGGCCAGGAGCAGAGTCAGGACGGGCCAGGACAGACAAGGAAAAGAGAGGTTTCAGCAGTCAGTCACCTGGCTAGCTCAGCTTGGGCCCTCTTTAGAATAGAACCAGCCGACCTCAGAGAAACTGTGCCATAGGTAAACAAAAATGCCAACCCAAATGAAGCCCAGATCACGAGTTTCTGTTTGCTTGGGATTTGTGCTCCCGGCCAGCGGAGCTGCAGGTATGGGCGAGCGAGTGAATCCTGGGCCCGCCTGTCCCACCTGTCAGGACAAGCCCTGCCCTTTGGGCTCTGCCGGCTCTGGCTGGCATGCTTTCTGGGGATCCCTTTGTTGCTCGGAGCCTTCACCTTCCTCTCCTGTGCCTGACTGTCCCCTTCCCTTCCACTTCCCTCTTTATTCATTCGACAGATATTTCTTTGGGGGAATAGAGCTCTGTGCAGAGGACCTTAGCTGAGGCCCCCAACCCCAGTAGGGCCTACCACTCACCCACTGGAGAGCTTCAAGAAACAGAAAGATTCCTGGGCTTGCAGATTCAAGTTGCCTCAAAGCAGGGAGGAGCCAGTCGTGCCTGGGCCCTCACACCCCCATCTGGGCAGCCTCTGTGTGGCCGCCTCTGTGAATGAGCCATTCTGGGTCAGCTCTGCCTGGGCCGGGTTGGGGAAGCACTGAGGCCCGGGTGTCTGGGTGTTTCCCCCATAAGTCCCTGTAAATATAGCATCTGGGCAGTCTCCCAGCTGGCCTCCCGGGAGCCTTCAGAGTCTCTCATTTCGCTGATCCTGCATGTGCCCCTAAACTCATCCCCTCCCCCGACTCCTAACGCGCACACACACACTCACACACAGTATGCCACAAGGACACCAGGACCTCCATCGGGGTGTATCATCCTTAAAACCCACCCTGCCTGGACAAAAGTTGCCATGTACTGTTTTAAGAGTCACCAAGTCGTTGAGACACACAGAGCTGGACATGACTGAGAGACTGAACAAGGACAAGAGCAACAACCACTTAAGGTGACAAAACACACAAACGCCTGCCTCTTGCAGGGGGAATATAGAAAAATATGTTATCACCTTATCACACACTGTTTTATGAGATATTAAGGATACGAATCTATTATCTATAAAAGCAGTGTAAAGATATTACCTTTTACTTATATAAAGTACTTGGTGACAGTGACAACATGGCATCAGGGAAGGAATCAGGTGGTCAGGATGGGCCTGCCTGAGAAGTGGCTTCTGAGCAAAGACCTGGGCATGGACGGAGGAGCCTGGCAGGCAGTCCCTGGGGTTCCAAAGGAGTTGGACGTGACTTAGTGAGTAAACAAACAATAGCGAAGGGGTGAGGGAGTGAGCCCTGGGGCATCTGGGGAAGAGTGTTCTGGGCAGAGGTGGGAACCTGCCAGATGGGAACAGCAAGGAGGCCAGTGTGACTGGAGGGGTGGGGGTGGGGGAAGAGGAGGAACAGAGGCTGGAGAGGTGATGGCAGAGGGTGAACGTGTGCAGATAGTTGAGAAGCTACTGGAGTTCCAGGCGCTGGAGTGGCCTGGTCTGCTGAATGTTCTAGAAAGGCCACCTGGCTACGTGTGAAGACCGCACTGCAGGAAGCCAGGTTAGCATGACCGGCTGGTGCTATCATCAAGAGGTGACAGTGTGGCCAGGGAGGCAGCCTTGGGAAGTGGTTGGATTCTGCGTGCAGTCTGAAGGCAGAGCCGACGTGATCCACCAACAGATGGGAGGTGTAGTGTGAGAAAAGGAGATTAGGCAGGAGAGCCCTGCTGGTGCTCACATCTGCTCTCGTTGCTCTCAGGCTTGTCAGCTTCTCTAAGCCTCAGTTTCCTCATCTGGAAAATGGGGCCATTGGATCGATGACTTCCAGGTCTCTTCTGGCTTGAAAACGCACCATTTCCACTTAAGTCACTGGTGGCCAGGGTGATCAGGGAAGGCTTTGAGAATGTGAGGTGGAGTCCCCACCAAAAGGGGGGCTTAGACCAGACAACAACTGACTGAGAAAGAGAAAGGAGAGCGGAGTTCCAGGCAGAGGAAATGGCTGGAAAACAGACTAGTAAGCATGGTCATGAGGCCAGAGAGTGGTGCTGGGGCCCAGGACCACGTGAGGAGGATGCCAGGGCTACAGGGATGGGCAAGCTATGCCCTCTGGCAGCAGGTTCAGGGCCCAAGCATTTTCTGCAAACACTGAGGCCCTCAATTTTGAGCCTGTTCAGATGGATACACTCAGGCAGGAAGCAACAAGGCTTGGCTGCTGTCCGGGGAGAGTTCACCTCCTGGCCCGGCATTGCATAACCGCAGAGTCTGCTGAGCGCAAGGAGACTCTTCTGTGTGGCAGCCAGAGTGGCAAGCCTGGTGGCTCCGGGCTCTGGCACCGACCCGTAGCGGAACAAACAGCCTCCCTTCCCAGATAATGGCCCTCATTGAGCATTGTGTCTATGGCCAGCACCCAGCGCAGGGCAACTCAGCCTGGGTAAGTTTCCTCTCTTGGCTGCTTAGCAAAATATTTACACTACGCCTTTCTAGTAAGATGGTTCCTAGGAACCAGCAGGCAGACAAGCTAGAGAAAAGTGCCCCCCAGTGACCTTGCTCCTGGCTCAGAGAGATGCTTTTGCACACCCGGTGTGTGAACCTGGGTTGGTCATTGCCCTCCAGGGCTCTTTCATAAAATAAGGTATTGAGCTGGAAGATATGTGAAGTTCTATCTGGCTCCAAAATTATTGGCATTTTCTCTAAGCGAAGAATAAGTCCATTTTCTCATTGGGTGAGGGTAGAATTGGTCTGTCCTTTAATGTTTCACAAAGGGCCTCTTTCTCAGGAAGGCATGTGTGTGAATTGGGGGAAACTGAAATAAGAACTCTGAACCCCCACTCCCTTGAATCTCTCTTCCTGCACTGTTCGCACCAGCAAAAATGCTACCCCTCTGTGTTTGTGTGTTTCAGTGGGGAGGAGGTCATTCTAGAGGATGCTGCACTTTAAGAGGTATCTGGACCAGCCACAGGGGACAACCAACCATGTGATCAGAGGCTACTGCTGCTAAGTCACGTCAGTCGTGTCCGACTCTGTGGGACCCCAGAGACGGCAACCCATCAGGCTCCACCGTCCCTGGGATTCTCCAGGCAAGAACACTGGAGTGGGTTGCCATTTCCTTCTCCAATGCATGAAACTGAAAAGTGAGAGTGAAGGCAGTCATGTCTGACTCAGCGACCCCCTGGACTGCAGCCTACCAGGCTCCTCCATCCATGGGCTTTTCCAGGCAAGAGTACTGGAGAGGGGTGCCATTGCCTTCTCCAGTGATCAGAGGGACACTTGGGAAAACTGGGAAAGAGGACTGCCATCAACCATCCCAGGGGTCATCTTGGAAAAGAGGGATCAGAGGTGTGAGGTGGGCACAGAGCATTATATTAACAGAGAGAAGGCACATTTGCTATAAGGCGCTGCTGCTGTAAGTCACTTCAGTCGTGTCCGACCCTCTGCGACCCCATGGACCACAGCCCACCAGCCTCCTTCATCCATGGGATTCTCCAGGCAAGAATACTGGAGTGGGTTGCCATTTAGTACTGATTTATTCATGTATCAATATTTAACAAATATATTTAATTTTTAAAAAATATTTCAAACAGCAACAAAGCACACAATAATAGGAAAAACGACAGTAACCTCATCATCCCACTTAAAAAGACTTCAACAACCATAGCAGAAGGTACTGCATATGTCTTTGCAATTGCAGACCCTTCCCTGCCCAAATCCCCTAGAGGAGACGACGTGCAGGCCTTGGTGTTAACATCTCAGGGTTGTTACTATGTGCCCAGCAGACTTCACCCTGGGGAACAAAACAGACACGGTTCCCACCGTCACGGGGCTTGCTGTGGAGTTGGGTGAGACACTGGTCCCTCTTATAGAGGCCTTCAGTGAGCATCAATCTTTTGTTATGTAAATGGTCACCTGTCCATCTGGGGCAATGATAAAGGCGAGGCTGAAAAAAGTCCTGACAACTGCCATCACCAGCCTTGTGATCAGCAGCACCCTGCTCCCTGGGGCCCTGCATGTCTGTCTGTCACACATGGGCTTATAATAGGATTACATCCTTGGGTCCTTCCAGCTCTATGATTATGGGATGTGATGGGGGAACCTAAATCACATCTGCCTGAAGAGTGGCTCCATCACTCTGGGAGGCAGAGTGGGTAATGGGCAGCTTTGCTTTTCTTGAAAGGGGTGCACCCCAGTGCATTGGGAATGTAAAGGGAGGAGGGGCTCTTGTGCCAGACACAAATCATTAGTAGAACATGAGGTGGTTTTCGGGGAAGGCAATGGCACCCCACCCCAGTACTCTTGCCTGGAAAATCCAATGGACGGAGTAGCCTGGTGGGCTGCAGTCCATGGGGTCGCTAACAGTTGGACAGACTGAGCGACTTCACTTTCACTTTTTACTTTCATGCATTGGAGAAGGAAATGGCAACCCACTCCAGTATTCTTGCCTGGAGAATCCCAGGGATGGGTGAGCCTGGTGGGCTGCCGTCTATGGGGTCACACAGAGTCAGACTTAGCAGCAGCAGAGGTGGTTTTAGGGAAATACAGGTGGAATCCTTTTTTAAAAAAAAAATTTATTGGAGTAGAGTAGATTTACAGTGTTATGTTAGTTTCTCAGTTCAGCCCAGTTCAGTTGCTCTGTTGTGTCCGACCCTTTGCAACCCCATGGACTGCAGCACACCAGGCTTCCCTGTCCATCACCAACTCCCGGAGCTTGCTCAAACTCACGTCCATCGAGTCGGTGATGCCATCCAACCATCTCATCCTCTGTCATCCCCTTCTCCTCCTGCCTTCAATCTTTCCCAGCATCAGGGTCTTTTCCAGTGAGTCAGTTATTCATGTCAGGTGGCCAGAGTATTGGAGTTTCAGCTTCAGCATCAGTGCTTCCAATGAATATTCAGGACTTATTTCCTTTAGGATTGACTGGTTTGATCTCCTTGCAGTCCAAGGGACTCTCAAGAGTCTTCTCCAACACCACAGTTCAAAAGCATCAATTCTTCAGCACTCAGCTTTCTTAATAGTCCATCCATACATGACTACTGGAAAAACCATAGCTTTGACTAGATAGTCCTTTGTTGGCAAAGTAATGTTTCTGCTTTTTAATATGCTGTCTAGGTTGGTCATAGCTTTTCTTCCAAGGAGCAAGTGTCTTTTAATTCCATGGCTGCAGTCACCATCTGCAGTGATTTTGGAGCCCCAAAAAATAAAGTCTCTCACTGTTTCCCCATCTATTTGCCATGAAGTGATGGGATGGATGCCATGATCTTAGTTTTTTGAATGCTGAGTTTTAAGACAACTTTTTCACTCTCCTCTTTCACTTTCTTCAAGATGCTCTTTAGTTCTTNATGGCTGCAGTCACCATCTGCAGTGATTTTGGAGCCCCAAAAAATAAAGTCTCTCACTGTTTCCCCATCTATTTGCCATGAAGTGATGGGATGGATGCCATGATCTTAGTTTTTTGAATGCTGAGTTTTAAGCCAACTTTTTCACTCTCCTCTTTCACTTTCATCAAGAGGCTCTTCAGTTCCTCTTCACTTTCTGCCATAAGCGTGGTGTATGAAACAGTATGAACAGTACTGTTCCTACTGAGCAGTATGAAAGGCAAAAAGATATGACACTGAAGGAGGAACTCCCCAGGTCGGTAGGTGCCCGATATGCTACTGGAGAACAGTGGAGAAATAACTCCAGAAGGAATGAAGAGACGGAGCCAAAGCAAAAAGAACACCCAGCTGTGGGTGGGACTGGTGATGGAAGTAAAGTCTGATGCTATAAAGAGCAGTATTGCATAGGAACCTGCAATGTTAGGTCCATGAATCAAGGTAAATTAGAAGTGGCCAAACAGGAGATGGCAAGAGTGAACATCGACATTTTAGGAATCAGTGAACTAAAATGGACTGGAATGGGTGAATTTAATGCAGATGACCATTATGTCTACTACGGAGGGCAAGAATCTCTTCAAAGAAATTGAGTAGCCCTCACAGTACTCTTGCCTGGAAAATCCATGGACGGAGGAGCCTGGTGGGCTGCGGTCCATGGGATCACTAAGAGTCGGACACGACTGAGCGACTTCACTTTCACTTTTCTCTTTCATGCATTGGAGAAGGAAATGGCAACCCACTCCAGTGTTCTTGCCTGGAGAATCCCAGGGATGGGGAAGTCTGGTGGGCTGCCGTCTATGGGGTCGCACAGAGTCAGACATGACTAAAGCTTAGCAGCAGTAGCAGCAGCATTATCAACAAAAGAGTCCAAAATGCAGTTCTTAGGTGCAATCTCAAAAATTACAGAATGATCTCTGTTCATTTCCAAGGCAAACCATTCAATATCACAATGATCCAAGTCTATGCCCCAACCGCTAATGCCGAAGAAGCTGAAGCTGAACAGTTCTATGAAGACTGACAAGACTTTCTAGAACTGACAACTAAAAAAGATGTCCTTTTCATCATAGGGGACTGGAATGCAAAAGTAGGAAGTCAAGAGATACCTGGAGTAACAGGCAAATTTGGCCTTGGAGTACAAAATGAAGCAGGGCAAAGGCTAACAGAATTTTGCCAAGAGAATGCACTGGTCATAGCGAACACTCTCTTTCCACAACACAAGAGAAGATTCTACACATGGACATCACCAGATGGTCAATACTGAAGTCAGATTGATTCTCTTCTTTGCAGCCAAAGATGGAAAAGCTCTATACAGTTAGTTTCTGTTAGTTTCTGGTATACGGCAAAGCGAGTCAGTTATACATATACATATATCCACTCATTTTTTTGATTCTTTTCCCATATGGGTTATTGCAGAGTATTGAGTGGAATTCCCTGTGCTATACAGCAGGTCTTTATTAGTTATGTATTTTACATGTAGTAGTATGTATATATCAGTCCCAGTCTTCCAATGTATCCCTCCCCACCATCCTTTGGTAACCATAAGTGTATTTTATACATCTGTGCCTCTACTTCTGTTTTGTAAATAAGTTCATTTGTACCTTTTTTTTTTTTAGAGTCCACATATAAGCAGTATCATGTTATTTGTCTTTCTATGTCTGACTTACTTCACTCAGTATGACAATCTCTAGGTCCATGCATGTTGCTGCAAATGGCATTATTTTGTTCTTTTTACTACTAATATTCCTTTGTGTGTGTGTGTATATATATATATATATATACCACATTTTCCTTATTTATTCATCTGTTGATGGACATTTAGGTTGCTTCCGTGTCCTGGCTGTTGTAAATAATGCTGCAGTGAACATCGGGGTGCATGTATCTTTTTGAATTATGGTTTTCTCCAAGCATATACCCAGGAGTGGGATTACTGGGTCACATGGTAGTTCTCTTTTAAGGTTTTTAAGAAACCTCCGTACTGTTCTCCACAGTGGCTGTACCAGTTTACATTCCCACCAACAGTGTAGGAAGGTTTCCTTTTCTCCACACCCTCTCCAGCATTTCTTGTCTGTAGATTTTTTGATGGTGGCCATTCTGACTGGTGTGAGGTGATACATCATTGTAGTTTTGATTTGTATTTGTGTAATGATTAGTGATTTTGAGCATCTTTTCATGTGCTTTTTGTTCATATGTATGTCTTCTTTGGACAAACTTCTATTTAGATCTTCTGTCCTTTTTTTTGATTGGGTTATTTGATTTTTGGATATTGAACTGCATGAGCTGTTTTCATATTTTGGAGATTAATCCCTTTTTGATTGCTCCTTTTGCCAGTATATACCATATTTTGATTGCTCCTTTTGCCAGTATATACCATATTTTGATTGCTCCTTTTGCCAGTATATACCTTATGGCATATACCATATATACCATAATATACCATATTCTCCAATTCTGAGGGGTCTGTTTGTTTTGTTTATGGTTTCCTTTGCTGTGCAAAACTTTTAGGCTACATTAGATCCTATTTTTGTTTTTATTTTGTTTATTCTAGGAAGTGGATCAAAAAAGATCTTGCTGTGATTTATGTCAAAGGGTATTCTGCCTAAATAGATCTTTAATCCGTTTTGAGTTTATTTTTGTTCATGGTGTTGGAGAGTATTCTAATTTCATTCTTTTACATGTATTAATAGTGTTCCAGTTTTCCCAACACCTCTTATCAAAGAGTCTGTCTTTTCTCCATTTGTCATAGATTAGGTGACCACAAGTGTGTGGGTTTATCTCTATCTATCTTGTTCCATTGATCTATATTTCTGGTTTTGTGCCAGGTAACATACTGTTTTGATTACTGTAGCTTTGTAATATAGTCCAAACTCAGTGAGCCTGATTCCTCCAGCTCGGTTTTTTCTTTCTCAAGATTGTTGTGGCTATCCAGGGCCTTTTGTGTTTCCATACAAATTGTAAAAATTTTTGTTCTAATACTGTGAAAAATACAACTGGTAATTTGATAAGGATGGCATTGAATCTGTAGATTGCTTTGGACAGTATAGTCATTTTGATTCTTGCAATATTGATTCTTCCAATATAACAGCATGATATATCTCTCTATCTGTTTGTGTTGTCTTTGAGTTCTTTCATCAGAGTCTTATAGTTTTCTGTGCATGGTTCTTTTGCCTCCTTAGGTAGGTTTATCTATTCCTAGGTATTTTATTCTTTTTGATATAATAGTAAACAAGATTTTTTCCTTAATTTCTCTTTCTGATCATTCATTGTCAGTGTATAAGAATGCCAGGGATTTCTGTGTATTAATTTTGCATCCTGTGAGTTTACCAAATTCATTAATGAGCTCTAGCAGTTTTCTGATAGCATTCTTAGGATTTTCTATGTATCGTATCATGTCATCTGTAAACAGTGACAGTCTTACTTCTTTTTCAGTTTAGATTCCTTGTATTTCTTTTTCTTTCTGATTGCTGTGGCCTGATTTCCAAAACCGTGTTGGATAATAGTGATGAGAGTGCACATCCTTATCTTGTTCCTGATCTTAGAGGAAGTGCTTTTAGTTTATCACCATTGAGAATGATGTTTCCTGACATTTGTTGAGTATAGCCTGTATTATGTTGAGGTGGGCTTCCTCTATGCCCAATTTCTGGGGAGTTTTTTTTAAATCATTAATGGGTATAGAATTTTGTCAGAAGCTTTTTCTGCATCTATTGAGATGATCATACAGTCTTTATACAATCTCCCAAGACTGAACCAGAAAGAAATAGAAAATATGAACTGACCAGTAATCAGTAATGAAATCGAAACTATGACTTAAAAATCTTTCCAAGAAAAATCTTTCAACAAACAAAAGTCCAGGTCCAGATGGCTTCACAAGTGAATTTTATCAAACATTTAGAGAAGAGCGAATATCTACTCTTCTCAAACTCTTCCAAAAAAGTTCAGAGGAGGAACACTCCCAAGCTTATCCTATGAGGCCACGACCCTGAAACCAAAACCAAACAAAGATATCACAAAAAAAGAAATTGCACTGATGACCACAGATGCAAAAATCCTCAACAGAATACTAGCAAACAGAATCCACCAGCACGTTAGATAAATCATACACCACGAAATCCCTTATTTTTAAGAGTAAGTTCTTAGTATTATTAAGACAGCTCAGTAAAAACCTAGAGTTGGCAGTTACACCTATGATCCCTATTACTATGATGAGGCTGTGTTTTAACAAGTCAGATTCAAGTCAATGTAAATCAAAGTTTTATACAAATAACAGTACAGATGGTATGTGTTTCTGGTGAAATGTGGCACAGTGGACACCAAATGGCACAGAATTTCCCAAACAAGAACTAATGATGTAAAGGGTGGGGCCCACCTGGCATCTTTAGAGGCCAGCAGAGCCAGCCCGGAGCTGGTGCGTCACAGCCCAAAAAGTATTAGAGGAATGACTCCATGAAGGGCTCCCTATTTGAAACAGCACAAGAGAGATTCCCTTCAGGTCTTAATGCCAAGAAGGGCTGCGCTTTCTCTGAGAAACTGCTGTGCTTATTGTCAGGACGCTGGGGAGGTGCGGCTCACATCTTGTCCTTACTTCTTTTACTGCCAGGAAGCCCTGCACTGACCTGGGGCCCCAACAGAGCCAGCACATGGGGCTCCTAAGTTTCTCATCTATGTTCTTCACCCCTCTTCTGCTCTAGACCTTACATATTCCATTTTCCCTTAGTCCATGTGTCAATTTTAGCTTTAGCTCCAGTTTTGTTTGTGTAAACTAGAGTTCCAGAAAACCACCTATTTCTGCTTTATTGACTATGCCAAAGCCTTTGGCTGTGTGGATCACAATAAACTGTGGAAAATTCTGAAAGAGATGAGATTATCAGACCACCTGACCGGCCTCTTGAGAAATCTGTATGCAGGTCAGGAAGCAGCAGTTAGAACTGGACATGAAACAACAGACTGGTTCCAAATAGGAAAAGGAGTGCGTCAAGGCTGTATATTGTCACCCTGCTTGTTTAACTTCTATGCAGAGTACATCATGAGAAACGCTGGGCTGGAAGAAGCACAAGCTGGAATCAAGATTGCTGGGAGAAATATCAATAACCTCAGATACGCAGGTGACACTACCCTTATGGCAGAAACTGAAGAGGAACTCAAAAGCCTCTTGATGAAAGTGAAAGAGGAGAGTGAAAAAGTTGGCTTAAAGCTCAACATTCAGAAAACAAAGATCATGGCATCTGATCCCATCACTTCATGGGAAATAGATGGGGAGACAGTAGAAACAGTGTCAGACTTTATTTTGGGGGCCTCCAAAATCACTGCAGATGGTGACTGCAGCCATGAAATTAAAAGATGCTTACTCCTTGGAAGAAAAGTTATGACCAACCTAGATAGCATATTCAAAAGCCATTACTTTGCCAACAAAGGTCCATCTAGTCAAGGCTATGGTTTTTCCAGTAGTCACGTATGGATGTGAGAGTTGGACTGTGAAGAAAGCTGAGCGCCGAAGAATTGATGTTTTTAAACTGTGGTGTTGGAGAATTTTCTGCTTTATTGACTATGCCAAAGCCTTTGATTGTGTGGATCACAATACACTGTGGAAAATTCTGAAAGAGACGGGAATACCAGACTAGCTGACTTGCCTCTTGAGAAATCTGTATGCAGGTCAGGAAGCAGCAGTTAGAACGAACTGGACATGGAACAACAGACTAGTTCCAAATCGGGAAAGGGGTGTGTCAAGGCTGTATATTGTCACCCTGCCTGTTTAACTTCTATGCAGAGTACATCATGAGAAACGCTGGGCTGGAAGAAGCACAAGCTGGAATCAAGATTGCTGGGAGAAATATCAATAACCTCAGATACGCAGGTGACACTACCCTTATGGCAGAAACTGAAGAGGAACTCAAAAGCCTCTTGATGAAAGTGAAAGAGGAGAGTGAAAAAGTTGGCTTAAAGCTCAACATTCAGAAAACAAAGATCATGGCATCTGATCCCATCACTTCATGGGAAATAGATGGGGAGACAGTAGAAACAGTGTCAGACTTTATTTTGGGGGCCTCCAAAATCACTGCAGATGGTGACTGCAGCCATGAAATTAAAAGATGCTTACTCCTTGGAAGAAAAGTTATGACCAACCTAG
Organism: Oreotragus oreotragus; assembly: GCA_006410675.1. Lineage (NCBI taxonomy): Eukaryota > Metazoa > Chordata > Mammalia > Artiodactyla > Bovidae > Oreotragus > Oreotragus oreotragus. The sequence continues at coordinate 188,854 of SJYX01018975.1, read as the reverse complement.
ATAGCATATTCAAAAGCCATTACTTTGCCAACAAAGGTCCATCTAGTCAAGGCTATGGTTTTTCCAGTAGTCACGTATGGATGTGAGAGTTGGACTGTGAAGAAAGCTGAGCGCCGAAGAATTGATGTTTTTAAACTGTGGTGTTGGAGAAAGCTCCTGAGAGTCCCTTGGACTGCAAGGAGATCCAACCAGTCCATTCTGAAGATCAGCCCTGGGATTTCTTTGGAAGGAATGAGGCTAAAGCTGAAACTCCAATACTTAGGCCACCTCATGCGAAGAGTTGACTCATTGGAAAAGACTCTGATGCTGGGAGGGATTGGGGGCAGGAGGAGAAGGGGATGACAGAGGATGAGATGGCTGGATGGCATCACTGACTAGAAGGACGTGAGTCTGAGTGAACTCTGGGAGTTGGTGATGGACAGGGAGGCCTGGCGTGCTGCACTTCATGGGGTCGCAAAGAGTCGGACATGACTGAGCGACTGAACTGAACTGAACTGAACTGAAACTACCTCAGGTCCTCTGTGGAATAAAGCAAGTTAAAATTGGGGGCAAGTTAAAATTGAATGAGACAACTAATTAATGAATTAATCAACTCCTATACAAGCTGCTTAAGATCAATGCACGGTTGGCTCTACCTAGCCTGTTGGGATTTCCTGCGGGGAGGCGCTGCTTCCCAGCTATGCCTGGGTTACACAGAGATGGTGGCCACTGCCAGTCCTGTACCCCTAGGTCTGAACCAGCCAAGCCCTGGGGATTCACACCTTAAGGAGTTAAGCTTTGAAGCCACCTCAGAAGTGAGTCTCTCCTTCCAGACTCAGGGCTGAACATCCCTCTCTCCCCACCAGAGAATGGAGTTTGCAGGCAACTGTTCCCTTAGGCATCCCCGAGTACACTGCAGGGCTTCAAGCCCCCTGTGTAATTGGCTTTTTCCCACTGGTTCCTCTGCTGACCCCAGACTGTGCAGGGTATAACCCCAGACTGTGCAGGCTGTAACACCATCTCCTGCCTGACTCCTACACTTCTCGTCTCCACAGATCTGCTGCCAGGCCCCATGCTGTCCTGATGGCCCACAGTGCCCCCTCCAAATTGCATAATCTCCCTGGCATTATGGCCTCAGGACTTCTGGGGGCCAGGGTGCTCTGAGAAGCACCATAGACTACTAATATTTTTAAAGCAATTGGCTAAAAGCATTATGCTGGTGAAACGACCACATACTGTATGGTTCCATTTATATGAAGCAGAAAGTAGATAAATTAGTGGTTGCCAGGGAGTGGAGGGGAGGGGAGTGTGGATTGACTGTTAAGGGGTATGAGCTTTCTTTTTGGAATGGTGAAAATGCTCTGAAATTGCACAATGATGGTTGCACAATCTTGTGCATATACTAAAACCACTTAATCATACATGTTAAAAGGTGAAATTTACAGTATGTGAATTATACTAGAGATCATCTGATAGAGTAGGTTCCAAAAAGCAAGTTCCAAATAGAATGTGTTAGTGACAGAGACACTCAAAGCTTAGAAATTTCTATTTATTAATAGATTAATATATTCTCTCGGCTTCTCAGGTGCTGCTAGTGATAAAGAACCCTCCTGTCAATGCGGGAGACATAAGAGACAGGGGTTCTATCCCTGAGTTGTGAAGACCTCTGGAGGAGGGCATGGCAATCCACTCCAACGTTCTTACCTGGAGAAACCCATGGACAGATGGGCCTGACTATATTCTCTAGTCTTGAAAATGAATATACCCCTCTTTCCAGAAAGGGATCAAAGTAACTTCTGTAAACTATCCATTAGCTAAGGTTTTCCATGATTAAAACTTCATTCATTCATTTGTTCTTTCACTTATGAACACCCATAAGTGTTTACCATGGACAGGCACAGAGAACCTCAAGGGGATTAAAACACAGCTCTGCTCTCTAAAATCTATACCTGGGGATATGACATGTGAAACTATCAGTACAGTGAGGGATACAACAGAAACTGTCTTGAGCCCAGCATGTACTAAGCAATCAAGAATTGGCAGCAGTATTTGCCACAGGCGGAAGGAGCTAGGAGTGACCTGGGCGGAGAGACAGGGATATGATTCTGTTTGGGAAAAAGAAATCACTCACTTGGGCCAAAACCGATTATGAAACCCATCTGGAGAGGTTTGCGGCATGTTAGAAGGACTTGGAGTTCTTGGGAAGGGAATGGGGAGTCCCTGCAGGCCAGTGAGCCGGGCTCTGTCTTGCCTGGAACCCTGGGAGGTGACTCAGCAGTCAGTGGTCCTGGCTGACCTCCACCACTCCCTCCCCAGGGCATCCCTGTAGTTTCCCCTTCCAGGCACCCCAGAGCCTCTCAGCCTGAGTCCTGGAAGGGGACATACTATAAATCCTGCCAGACTCAAAGGAACAGCAAACAGAAGCCGCCCTATTTCTGCATGACAAACAAGAAATGCCACTCACTGGGTCTCCTGAAGTTCTGGGTGCAGTAAAAAAGGACCAGGATGTCAGACTCTCAAGGTCCCACCTTTGCCCATCTTCTCAAGGCGGAAAGAGGAGGGAGGGGGTGGGGCTGGCATCATAGGGCTCTGGAGGGAAGCACTTGAAAGGTGATTCCAGGCCCTCATGAATTAATTTTTCATATCGACACACTGCTCCTGGTTCCTGAGTTCAGAACACCAGCATGTTGTCAGAGCTAAGGGGACAGGATAGGAATATGAGACTGAGTCAGATCCTGGGTGCATACCAGGGAGTAAGGTACCCCCGAGAAGCATTGGTCTGAAATGAGAGGCCTGGGCTCTGGATCCCTCCTGGTTACTTTCCAGCCTGGTGGTCTCACTGAACCTCTATCTCCTCATCTGCAAAATGTGATGATAAGGCCCTAACCAGAGGGCGCTCTTGAGGAGCTTTTCCATTGTGATGTGATGCTCAGACATTGTGCTTACAATCTAAGCTGGGAGAGGAAGCATAAACAGTAGGTCGTCTCTGCGAGGAAGAACCTGGTAAAATCAGAAAACAGAACGACTATAAAAATCTTTAATGCGCTATAATCATGGCATCCATACAGAGGGACATTATTCATATTATTATCTGAAGTAGAGGTGTAAGCACAACTCAGAGGAAGAGGGGGTGGATCTGGTTGTGTCAGGGACCCTGGAGACCCCAGGGAGGAGCTGGCAATAGTGACAAGTAAGATTTGACCGAACAAAGAAGGGAAGAAGGGGAATCAGCCAGCAGGGCTGAGGGGGGCCTTGAGCCCCAGCCAGGAGGCAGAAAGAGCTGGGGGAGGGGGACGGAGGTGGGAGGGAGTGGAAGTAGGGGTTTGGGAAGCTGAAGAGGTGGAGGACATAGGGCTCAGGGTGGAGCATTTCAGCCAGCAGGAGGGTCTGGTGCTATAAAGAAGCCGAGTGTCCAGAAAGGGCAGGAGCTGGTCTCTATCCACACAGGTCTTGTCAGAAGGCTCAGGAAGGACAAGACTCAGACCTTCTGGGAGAGTGGGCCTCAGAGCAGCTGGCAGACCCAGGTTAGGGAGCAGAAGCATCCAGAATATCAGGGTGGGTAAGGTCCCTGAGCCCAACCATAGTCTATATCCTCTTTTTCAAACACGGGAACAGATAGCACAGATCTGAGATGACTTCCTCAGGTAGCTCAGTGAGGTGGGGCAAAGTCGTGTCTCTAGATCCCCAGCCCGAGCAGAATTCTATTTTTTCCTTATTTCCTCGATTAAATGTGCTGGTGCCACCTGTGAAACTTGTATGGGGAGGAGGCTACAAGCAGAGCATACATTGGGAGCCACCTGTCTGCCTGGACTCCCAGCCCACCCTTTATTGAGTATGTGCCTCTTGGCTGCCTCATCTGTCAAATGGACTTAAAACCATTCCTACCTCACGGAACTGTGTGTTTCAAGTGCTTAGCAGAGGGCCTGGTACGTAGCATTTAGTAACGTCAGCTTTTGAAGTGATCCAAGTTGATCCCCAGTTTGTCTCTTCGTCACAGGATCTGCTTCATCTTTCTTAAACCACCAATCCCTTTGATAAGATATCCACCGTATCTTTTCTTCTGGCTCCTTTCCTTTTTCCCGAGTTAAATGCTCTTGGCCTGAGCTTGTTTTATGGGGAGGAACTTGGGACATGTTATAATCCACTGAATTTAGCATCTGTCTGTTCTATACATTCACTTATTCGTTTGTACCTGATTCACTGGGGATCCAGCAACCTGTGCTGGGACTTTGGGGAAACACAGAGTCCAGATTCCCAAAGAATCCACCTCACTGTCTTGCACCCTCAGTCCATGATCTTCTGCCAGGTGGGATTTTCAAAATCATCTGGTGCAGATGGAGAAAAGGATGTACAGATTGCAAAAGCCTTTTTTCCTGTAATGGGGGGGGGGTCTCAGAAAATTATACCTGACTCCATCTTCTCGCTTGGTGAGGACAGAGCATGTGTGATCTAGGGATGGGGGTTAGAGAAGGTGACCCTCCAGGACGCAGCAGTGCCCCTCCACCAGTGCGTGCAGAGTTCTGCTGTCATCAAAAAAGGAAGACTCAGATCAGGCCCCAAAGTGAGACTTCCTAACCAGAGATTAAGTTTAGAATTTAGTCAGTATTAAATTAAGCCGAGCTCCCCGGGGCTGGAGAAGCTTGGCTGGTTGTATGCTGCCATACAGAGTCCTCCCATAGGTTGAACTCACAGAGGCCCTCATGATGACCTCTATTTAGGAGTGGTGCTGTGAGCTTGGTTTTCGGGAACTAGTTATCTTGTCCCTCTCTGGCCCATCTTACAGGGTCTCTTTCAAGAGTCTGACCTGATTCCCTTATCCAGTAAGACTTCCACCTGCCTCGACCCTCTCTTATTCTCACTAATTTACCTACCCTTTGCTCAACATAGTTATTAAGAACTATTTATGTGTATGCCTGCCACTGCACTAGGTACCAGGGATACGATGGTGAATGAGAAAAGCTCTTGGCCTAAAAGAAGTCTGTCTCTTAGGGGGAGAAAAGCTCATAAATAAGTTACAACATGGTGTGATAAGTACAGAAGTGTTTGGCTGAATGCACAAGGGTCGCAGAAAGCTTGCTGAAGGATTTGCTGTCTGGGGTGATGTATTAGTCAGGCTTCTCCAGAGAAATAGAACCAACAGGACTTAAATATATATAGAGAGATATTTATTTTAAGAAATCAGCTCACATGATTGTGGAGGCTTGGCAAGTCCCAGATCTGCAGGGTGGGCTGGGAGAGTGCAGACCCCGGGGAGCTGCAGTTGGAGTCCTGAGACTGTCTGCCGGCAGAGTTCCTTCTTGCTGGAAGAGGACAGTCTTTGTTCTGGTTGGCCTTTAACTGATTGGGTAAGGCTCACCTACATTACAGAGAAGGCAATGGCACCCCACTCCAATACTCTTGCCTGGAAAATCCCGTGGACGGAGGAGCCTGGTAGGCTGCAGTCCATGGGGTCACTAAGAGTCGGACACGACTGAGTGACTTCACTTTCACTTTTCACTTTCATGCATTGGAGAAGGAAATGACAACCCACTCCAGTGTTCTTGCCTGGAGAATCCCAGGGACGGGGGAGCCTGGTGGGCTGCTGTCTGTGGGGTCACACAGAGTTGGACACGACTGAAGTGACTTAGCAGCAGCAGCACCACCCACATTATGGGGAGTAACCTGCTTTACTTAAGGTCTACAGCTTTAAATGATAAGCTCATCTAAAAGAGACCTGCCTCTAGAATAATGTTTGACCATACATCTGGGTACAATAGCCCAGCCAAGGCACCATTACAGTGGGTTTATGGGACATCTGAAGGAGATTCTCACATGTCTAGAAGGGTCAGGGCATTTGGATCGACAAGAAAGACATGTGTTCTGAGAACTTTTCAGCTCCCAGTAGCCAGAATACATAAAGGAGGGAAGAAAGAGAAGAGGCTGGGGATGCAGGCAAGAGCCTGCTTAAGGGAAGTTTGAAGCATACATTTTATTTAGAGTATATCTCTTCCTAGGATGGGGGTTGGGCTTTCTGGTATTATCAGAAAGGCATGAGAAAAAAAGAATGGAATCCCAGTTACAACTCAATTGTTGTATAAAGAATTTTGTAATCAGCTTTCCAGAAACGCCACATATAGTAGCTGACTTTGTAGAAGGAGGACCCAGAAAGAACTGATGCTTTTGAACTGTGGTGTTGGAGAAGACTCTTGAGAGACCCTTGGACTGCAAGGAGGTCAGACCAGTCAATCTTAAAGGAAATCAGTCCTGAATATTCACTGGAAGGACTGATGCTGAAGCTCCAATACTTTGGCCACCTGATGCAAAGAACTGACTCATTGGGAAAGACACTGATGCTAGGAAAGATGAAAGGCAGGAGGAGAAGGGGATGACCAAGGATGAGATGATTATATGGCATCACTGACTCGATGGACATGAGTTTGAGCAAGCTCCAGGAGTTGGTGACGGACAGGGAAGCCTGGCAGGCTGCAGTCCATGGAGTCACAAAGAGTCGGACACAACTGAGTGACTGAACTGACTGATTGACTGAACACGTACACTATCTTCACAATGCAGTTCTTCATTTATAAATCTATATCTCAGGTGGTTCAGTGGTAAAGAATCTTCCTGCTTGTGCAGGAGACACAGGAGACAGGGTTTGATCTCTAGATCAGGAAGATCCTCTAGAGGAGGAAATGGCAACCCACCCCCGGAGGAGGAGATTCTTGCTTGGAGAATTCCATGGTCAGAGGATCCTGGAGGTCTAGTCCATAGGGTTGCAAAGAGTCAGACAACTGAACAACTGAACAACTGAGCAACTAAGCGTGGACAACCAAGGTCACCAAGCTTTAGAAGAAAATGGAAAAAAAGAAAAAGAAGAGCTCACTCCAAGGGAAACAGAGACTTCGAATGTAAGAGAACCCTAAAATAAATTATCATTGGTATTTCATCTCATTTAATAGAAAGGACTCAGTTGCTACGAAGATGGAGCAATCGGAGGAAAAGAAATAATTATTGAAAATTTAAAATATGACTTTTACAAAAACACAGGGGGTGAACTGACTCAATCAATATAGATGAATGTACTATACAATCCATAGACTTCTCCAGGCCAGAAGCCTTTCCCTTCTCCAGGAAATCTTCCCAACCCAGGATCGAACCCAGGTCTCCCACATTGGAGGCAGATTCTTTACCAGCTGAGCCACAAGGGAAGCCCATATAGAGGAATACCAAATTGATAATCTAGAAGTTCCAACTAGGGAAATATCCCAGAATGTAGAGCAAACATCCAGGAGAAAAAGTTGGTGGATGGATCCAGAATGTTCAGTATCCACTGAATAGGAAATCTGAAAGAAAGATGACAGACAATGACAGAGGGAGAAGGCTGTTACAAAGACGCAACAAAAGAAAATTCCCTGGGTTGAAGAAACATGCACAGATTTTTAAAATGGAAAAATCACATTGAATTCAAGACAGGAATCAGCGAAAAGGAACATTTAGACTCAATCTTTTTGACATTTCAGAACATCGAGGATGGAAAAACAAAAAGCTTCCAGAGAGAATCAAAACTTACATCAGAGTTTCATCAATTAAAAAAAGAAAAAGATGCCCAAGGAGAGTCTACCAGTGCTTTCAAAATTCTGGAGGACAATGATTTTGAACTAAGAATCTTATCTCCTCAAACTCTGAAAGCAAAATAAAGACTTTTTATGTGTAAGTGTTCAGAAAGTTTTTCACTCAGTCATCTGTATTACTGAAAGGAAAAAAAGCTGGAGCTATTTCTGTCAATCAAAAAAGCAATCCAAAAAGAGGATGATGTGATTTCAAGAATGAAGTGAAGTCGCTCAGTCGTGTCGGACTCTTTGCGACCCCATGGACTGTAGCCTACCAGGCTCCTCCCTCCATGGGATTCTCCAGGCATTTTTTTTTTTTTTTTTTAACTAATTATTTGGCTGTGCTGTGTCTTAGCTGCTGCACATGGGACCTTTGATCTCCGTTGCAGCACGTGGAAACTTTAGTTGCAGCAAGTGGGATCTAGCACCCTGACCAAGGATTGAACCCAGGCCCCCTGCATTGGGTGTTCAGAGTCTTAGCCACCAGAGAAGTTCCACAGTTACAATTTAGAAGAGCCTTGTATGGGCTGAGGACTCTAACTTCAGCTATGAGTGGGAGCAATGCAAGTTTTTGAGCAGGTAAATAAATAATAATCACAGTTGAGTTTTAAGAGAATTAATCTGACAGGAAATACAAAATGAACTGAATAAAGAAGAAACTAGGAGGCAGCACAGTATAATATTTAAGAGGACTTTGATGACTGGCAGACTAGAGTTTGCATCACAGCTTTGCCATTTACTGTATAATTAGAGCAAATTATTTCACCTCTTTTGGGCCTGGTTTCCTCACACATGAAACAAGGATAATTATAATCACCTTCAAGGTTGTTGTGAGGATTTAATGAGATTATATACATAGCCTTGCCTAGAGTTTATACTCAGTGAATGATAGATATAAAACATGCCTGTTAAGAGGAAAGGGAAAAGAAAGCTTGTTAATTGTGAATCATACTCTACGGTATGAACATTCAACTGGATCTGGGGGAGGCAGGGAATTATATCCCGCTCTAATTCTGAGCCTGAGTAATGGGAAAGTGGAAGCCCTGAGAGCTGTTTAGGGCTGGAGGAAATGGCGTTCGTTTGAGTTTTTAACATGTTTAGTGTGAAAGGCTGGAAAATTATTCAGTGGTAATTCCAAGTATATGTTAACAGAAATGGGGAACTGATGCAGAGAAACTGTACGAGTTGTCAAAGCTAGACCAATATGTTTAAGAGTCATCAACAGGGAGGAAATAAAGCTAGCTGTGGAAACAGATGAGCTCAATAGGGCAAAGAGTAGAGAAAGAAGAGAATCTGAGGGCATATCCTAGGTATGCTTATTTTAGGGGTATGGGAAAAGAGAGAGGGAACTTTGAAACAGTCAAAGATTATGCAGTGAAGAGACCAGAATGAGGATACAAGACAGTGAAGATTCCCTGCCATCCTAAATGACTGGTGGGAAAGCACCTTTTGAACAATTTAACTGCTGCTGCTGCTGCTAAGTCGCTTCAGTCGTGTCCGACTCTGTGCAACCCCATAGACAGCAGTCCACCAAGCTCCCCCATCCCTGGGATTCTCCAGGCAAGAACGCTGGAGTGGGTTGCCATTTCCTTCTCCAATGCATGAAAGTGAAAAGTAAAAGTGAAGTCACTCAGTCGTGTTCGACTCTTCGAGACCCCATGGACTGCAGCCCACCAGGCTCCTCCATCCATGGAATTTTCCAGGCAAGAGTACTGGAGTGGGGTGCCATCGCCTTCTCCGGAACAACTGAGCTAGTGGGTAATATTTTCTAGAAAGTTTTGTCCTAGCCTGTGGCACAAACATTAACATGGTATAACCACTTTAGTCATACTGGATTACTAACAGTGCTTACAGGCAGCACTCCCCAGGGATCTAGCACAAAATGTAATTTTCAGCAGAAAGCAAAGATCTTTAACATTTCAAAGCAGCAAAATAAATTTAATATTAAAAAAAAATTCCAGCAACAGCTGGAGCTTCTGAGCACCTTTAGAAATGGGCCCTGTGTCTAGTAAAGCAGTTTGTTCTCAGTAAAGGCTATGTACTTTAAAACATTTTAATTCATAGAGTGACTGTGTGTGCTTATGACATATAATGATATAAATGACATTTAATTCAGCTCATACAAAAAATGTAATCAAATTATGCTTCAGTGTATCTTTGTCTTTCTGGAAATGGATACATAGATGCTTATACTTATAAAAAGATAGGAAAGCTGTATATCAAATTAACTGAGATTCTCTTTAGGGGACAGTCTTCTGAGTGATTAAAATGTTCTTCGGGCTCTTCAGTACTTTCCAAAATAATTACAATAGAATTTCATCAATTTTGAAATATAAAAAATGCTATTTAAAATACAGCAATGGCAGATTCATGTCAATGTATGCCAAAACCAATAGAGTACTGTAAAGTAAAATAAAGTAAAATGGAAGCTCTAAATAAATAAATAAATAAATAAGAAAAAAAAATTAAATAGAGCAATCTATGGCCCATGACTTACATGTGACCTCTAAGACCTCTGAGACCTCTAAGAAAGGAAAATAAATATCATACCTCACTATGGCTTATTTTACCATGAAATACTACATGAAAATAATTTGTCAATTAATATCTACATGGATAGATACAAAGTCAGGAAATAAAATACTGTATATTACAAATTGAAAACCCTTTGTGTCTAAACTACATCATCAATCTATTAATTATTGTTGAGATTTTAAGGATTAATTTTTAGAGTTTGTAGACCCTTCAAAAAGGGACAGATACCTCAAGCCAGAAAAAATTTTCTCAAGTGAAAGGTCATCTGATGAGTGCCAAATTAATCCATATGGGCTCACTGCATGCAAGTTCTCTACTGGAAAGCTTTCTGCTAGCCTGTGGGATGACCATGAATGTAGCATAACACTTTATTCACGTTGGATTATCAATACTGCTTACAGGCAACAATCCCCAAGAATATAGCACAAATAGATGCTGCAGCTGCAAAGTTTCAAGGTGGAGACGCCAAGAGGCTAAGGGTGTCAGCTGCACTGATGCAGATGAGTCCTGAGTCTGTGGCTAATGAATCCTGTGGGGATTGGCAATGCAATTTTCAGGATGTAGTAATGATATAAAGTGATGTAAGTGAAACTGAACTCTCTGAGTACAGCTTGTACACTTTGATGGGTTCTGGCTTAGGCCTGCTTAGTAAATAGGGCTTCTCTGGCAGTGAGAGAAAGAAGGAAAAACACAAACTGGTAAATCTTGTGCTTGCTTCAGATCTGTTATTTCTCAACTATTTTGTCTTCATCCTACTCAAGATTGGCCATAAAACCAGAAACAGTTAATGTTTTAATTGTTTTGTGGTCAGAAAGGGAAAACTTACCAGGTTCAACTCTGTTATCACTATCAGTGCTGACTTTTGATGCAGTGCTCTCATTTGTTACACAGTTTTTTACTGTCTTCTCCCTAGAGCTGTCACATCAAATAATTTATTTAAAACTGAAAGAAGCTTCTGAGATCACGAGTAAAGGCTATTTAGAAAAAAACATTTCAGGGTGATCAGATATTTTTTCCCCAAATGCTCCAGAACATATTATTTTCACAAATATTTCAGTTAAAACTGTTTTTTTTTTAAAGTCATAGTATTTCATTGGGAAATGAGAAAGAAAGACACTACAGTTCACTCTCGAAAGCATGAAAGCCAGAAAATTCCGAACTTAGATACTCTGTTTTCTTGACATAAACTTAGGTCTGGATGACTCAGGGAGTATTATTTTATATTATAAAATAAAAATGTTTTCTTTTGAATTAAAAACTTCATAGGACACAGAAAGGATGGTTCTTCTCCAGGAATTACAATGGAGACAACTCTAACCATTAGTTTGAAAAAGAAATAAGAAAGGTGAGTGTTTGCACTTGGTTGATGTAGTATGGTAAGACTGGTGTGTACAGATTGGGAAATACATTAAGTACAAACAGCCTAAACTATGAGCCAAGCACTTTACTCTCATCATTTTATTTAATCATAAAAGCTCTCCCATTAATCTATAATCACCATTTTATAGGTTGGGGGACTTGGGACTCAGAAAGGCTTAAAAGAAAAGTCCTTCACCCAAGGTTGGAGAGCTTATAGAGTACTAATGTTAATTCTGGACACTTGAGCAACATTTTACTTCTGTTTTTGCAATTACTATAAGGTAACTAAACAGAAATATAGTGGTGATAATTGTCTGCCTCACTAGGAAGTTTATTCAGTTATACATTAACTCACCTCTGGATTTCTATAGTAAACAAGGTACTCCAATGCATTTAAAACAGGAATTAATTTACAAAGTACATATACAAATAATTTTTAAGAAATATTCTATAATTCTTTCTAGGGTGAATTTTAGTCTATGTAAATTAATCTCATTAACCTCAGGGCTTCCCAGGTGGCCCAGTGGTAAAGAATCCACCTGCAAGGAAGGAGACCTGGGTTCAATCCCTGGGTCAGGAAGATTCCCTGGAAAAGGAAATGGCAACCCACCCCAGTATTCTTGCTTGGGAAATCCCATGGGGAGAGGAGCCTAGCAGACTACAGTTCATGGGGTCACAAAAGAGTCAGACTTAGCGAATATACAACAACAATAAATTAAACTGGACTTTAAAATATAGGGAACTAATGGGCTTCCATGGTGGCTCAGTAGTAAAGAATCCACCTGACAATGCAGAAGCCACAGGTTTGACCCCTAATCCAGAAAGATCTCACATGTCAAAGAGCAACTAAGCCCATGCACCACAACTATTGAGCCTGTGCTCTAGAGCCACAGCTACTGAATCCCTGTGTGTGGAGTCCATGCTGTGCAACAAGAGAAGCCATCTTAACGAGGAGCCTGCACACTACAGCTATAGAGTAGCCCCTGCTTGCTGCAACTAGAGAAAAGTCTGAGCAGCAATGAAGACTGAGCATAGCCAAAAATAAACAAATATTTTTTTAAATAGGGAACTTAAAAAAATAGAGAAATAAGGCTGCTCTCTGAGGGTTACATTACAAAACATATAATGGATGAGAACAGAGACAGGCAGAGTCACCAGAAAAGAGCAGGATCCCAGGCCAACAGGCACGGACTTCACTTAATCATCATTCAGCAAACTATTTCTTAGCATTGCTCATGGGCCAGACATTGTTCTAGGCACTAGGGATACTGCAGTAAACAAGACAAGCAAGGTCTTTGTTCTCATGGAGCTTATATTCTAGTGGAGGGGAAAGATAATAAAGATAATAAAGAAGTAAACAAAAAACATTCTGAGGAAGAATATTTAGTGTTGCATGGACATTTTCATATCTTATCAAATTAAAAATGGTATGCATAGGAAGCAAACTGCTATAAAATAAATATATTTATTATTTTATTATTAATATATTTATATATTGATTGTATGATATATAAGGTCCAATGTGGTTATAAGATATAAACATGCACAGACAAAATACACACACATATATATGTATACCTAAAACTAAGAAGATATTTACCATAATATAATTAGTGTTTCTTTCTGGGTAGTGTGATTATAAGTGGCTAACATTGTTTTTTTCTCTACTTTCCATATTCTCACAATAAATACAATTCTTTCTATCATCAGAAAAAAGTACTAATAATACATCTACATATGTGTATAGGTACACAGATGTCTGAAAGGATGTATACCAAACATTACTAGTAGTTAACTTAGTAGCAAAATATAGGGTGATTTTGACTTTTTCTCCTGTACTTCTGTTATTTAAATTATTTATCATAAAAATAATAAAACAACTTTTAAAAAAATCATGAATCTGGGGGTAGAAGATATGGTTCCTTATTTTGACAGAATTTTAGTAATAAAAATGGAAAAATCTACCATTTAGATTCTTTAGAGCTTAAAGGGCCATTTACTTTTGGTTTTGTACAAAAATGCTTCTCTTATCATTCTTTAACAAATTTATCTCTAATGATCCTGCCCATAGTAATGTATGTAATCCTCCTAATAGGAAAAGACCATGTACTGATTTATAACTCTACCAAGAAAGGGCTGGCAAACATTTATGGGAATAAGTAATCCCATTAAATCCCTATCTATAAACTCTAAACAATAACTTTAGAGAATGTACAATTATATCCAAAGAAGACACAATGGTTCAAGAAAGCAGAAATGTTCCACTGACAGCCAGATTCTCACCCCAGATAAATCTGAAAATTCTGCATAGATACTTTGATTTCTAATCTGAGGATTCCTACAATTTATAGAGATTTCTGCTGGATAATGAAGACAGTTAAGCAGGAATTCACTACTCTCTGTCCAGAACCAAACTCAAAAAATCTTTGGTAAAAATCTTACCTTTTTTCCACCTCTAAAAGAAAATTTTCACTGTTGCCCAACTGACTAAAATGCAGCTTGGCAGCTTTTCTCTCACTTTCTCGTACAGCTCGGTCATCTGGAGGCAAAAACCGTGGTCTGAGCATATTTCTTTTTTGGAGTAAACAGTGGTGGGTCAGAAAAGCATATTCACAGAGTAAAAACTAAAGATCAGTCTCATCTTTTGTTTGAGACGGATCACAGAATAATGGTATTATGTTGTCATTGGAGTAAGTAGTAACTCAGGGAGACTACAGGGACACCATAGCAACAACTGTCACCTAAGTGTAACTATCACTACAGGAAAGTACAGTTTGGGCAGCAAACAATCCAAATGGCCTAATCTTAAAGGCTGGAAGTCACACCATTTCTAAAAGACTTTACTTAGCTTCCCTATAACTTTCTCAGGAGCATGTAACATAGAAGTTTATATCAATGAGAATAAAATTATAAAGAAATACAGACCAATTCATTTGAAGGAATATTTATTGTTTCTTGCCAACTAAGCCTCAGAAAGTTGCTATATTCGTTTTCTACTGCTAATGTAGTTACAAACTTGGGGCACCTGGAAAAATAAATGTCAACTTGGAAACTTTTTGTTGGGGAGGAAGTGGTGGTGAAACCATCAACTGAAGAAAACTAAAGCTGGAAGTAACTGATAAAATCATAGACTGTCATTCAATAAACAATAAAAGGACTCGTCATACATCCTGCCAACACAAAAGTTACATAAACATTGACTAATAAACAAATATATCCTGCCAGTGCACACTCTGGGTCAACATCCAAAAGGTTAGGAGGCAGCTGGTTTAAAGTAAGATTTGGGGACAAAGAACAAGGGAGGAGGGTCTCACCCAGTTTCTCCAGAGTTTGTAGCGTATAGACAGCAAAGAGCCTATAATCTGTATCTTTCCTGACAACAGGATTGAGTCTCAAATCTAGTTCTTTGAGGAAGGGTAAAGGCTGTAGGCGGGACACCTCCACTAATGAAGGAATGTTGTTATAATATAAATTCAGGTCTTGGAGTGAACATAAATACTGGATGCCCTGCAAGGAAAAGACCACATTATGAAAGTGCATGTTGGGAAGGACTAGGAATCTCACAGATAAAGGTAGAAATATAAATATTATTTTCCATCCTTAAACAGTTACCTGAGTCACCCATGACAAAGGCAGGGTTGAAATTCCCATTTAGTTGCCTGAGAATAAGAATGCTGCAGCCCATGGGCACTGGGTGTGCTATACATTAAATAATTCACTGATATCATACATTTCCTTCTTTATAAACTCTGACATCCAAATATCTGCAGTCAGTTCTATACTTCTGTTGCCTCTCATCACATTCCCAATCTAATCCTTCCCAGTAATAGCCAACCCAAGTAACTTTTGCACTACTCTCACCCTTGCTACAACCACTCTCCTGACCCCAAAAGCCCTCAAGTGGGAGGGAGGCAAAAAAGAGATGGTTCTAAGGAAAAGGTATGGAAAAAAATTAAGTGTGTATTTATTTTGTTGTTGTTCTGTCACTAAGTCATGTCCGACTCATTGTGACCTTATGGACTGCAGCACACCAGGCTCCTCTGTGCTTCACTATCTCCCAGAGTTTGCTCAGATTCATATCCACTGAGTTGGTGATGCTACCTAACCATCTTATCCTCTGCTGCCCCCTTCTTTTGCCTTCTATCCTTCCCAGCATCAGGGTCTTTTCCAATGAGTCAGCTCATCACATCAGGTGGCCAAAGTATTCCATGTATATGTTCTTAAATTAATATCTCAAGACCTCACTTTTAGGATGAAAGGACTACATGGCAAAACCAAACAATACAATCTTCAAGTTTTCACTCCTGGACCACTCTGGAGCTCCCCTTTTTTGGCGTGCTGCGATTCATGGGGTCGCAGAGAGTCGGACACGACTGAGCGACTGAGCTGAACTGAACTGAATTGTATTGTTTATTAGCTTCAGGTTTTAGAATTAGCCTATTGTTGTTGCTGTTCAGTCATTTAGTCATATCCAACTCTTTGCCCCGTGGACTGCCACATGCCAGGTCTTGCTGTGCTTCACCATCTCCCAGAGTTCACTCAAACCTAGCTGAACTGAACTGAATTGTATTGTTTATTAGCTTCAGGTTTTAGAATTAGCCTATTGTTGTTGCTGTTCAGTCATTTAGTCATATCCAACTCTTTGCCCCGTGGACTGCCACATGCCAGGTCTTGCTGTGCTTCACCATCTCCCAGAGTTCACTCAAACCCATGTCCATTGAGTCGGTGATGCTATCCAACCGTCTCATCCTCTGTCGTCCCCTTCTCCTCCTGCCTTCAATCTTTTCCAGCATCAGGGTCTTTTCCAGTGAGTCAGCTCTTCTCATCAGATGGCCAAAGCATTGGAGCTTCAGCTTTGACACCAGTTCTTCCAATGAATATTCAGGGAAGGACTATAGGAATTAACCTATAGACTAGACTCAATGATAATATAGAAGAGAATGTAAATGTTATGAAATTTGACAATGTAAGAATAATAAATTTTAAACTAACAGGAATTTAAAGGTGGACAGAAGAAACCAGGTAGGAAGGAGGGATTATGCACAAATTTCTTCATTGTCCATAGAAATGAATAGATACTGTCAAAAGTTGACAGACCAGGAAATAGCAATTTAAGTGTATTATTGGAAGATGTTAAAAGGCAACTGCCAAAACAACCTAAAATATATAATTTTCAAAAATGGCGAGATGGTGTGGAAGGAAGTTGGAGGAGAGTGTAAATTATAAAAAAGTAATCCCTCAGTGTTCACAGCAGAGTCAGTACTATTAACTGAGTGAGGATGTTTTCTAATCCTGGGACTTAGAAGATATTGAACTTCGGGGAAGTTGACAATCTTAGAAGAAATGGTCTGCACAACTGCACTGGGGATGTATCTCATCACTACTTGTTGCCATGCAAACAGGCCATGTCTGCTACCCGAGGCATCAGATGTGCTGAACCTGTGGGAAGGTTCATTCATTCACTCATTCACTCAGCAAGTGTATATGGGGAGCTCGTTTAAATAAACAAACCTGAAGACTAACTTGATTGATGTCTTCAGCTTCCTCTCCTGCCACTAACGATGCTGTACACCCCCAACCCTCTAACCACACTGAGCTACCTTCTCACACACTCAAGGTTCCCCCCTCATCATCCTGCCTTTGCTCACACTAGTCCCTTTTTCTGCTTGGTAAAATCTCCTGCGTCCTTCAGAGCCCAGTGTACCTCCTCTAAAGATTCCCTGCAATGAGTCCTTCCTCCCCATCCCCAGCCCGTACTTAGAACCTCTTTCTATCACAGTGCCTACCATACCTTATAATCTATTTTCGTTTGTGTCTCTCTTTTCATAGGCTTTGTATTTTTCAAGTGCAAAAGTCCATGTCTTTTTTTAAATTGAGGCATAACATATATACTTCTGAACACATATCACAAAGTTACAACTCAAATAGATTTTACATATATTTTTGTTGTTCGGTTGCTAAGCCATGTCTGACTCTTTGTGAACCCATGGACTGCAGCATGCCAGGCTTCCCCATCCTTCACTATCTCCTGGACCTTGCTCACACTCATGTCCATTAAGTCGGGGATGCCATCCAACCATCTCATCCTCTGCCATCCCCTTCTCCTCCTGCCTTCAATCTTTCCCAGCATCAGCATCTTTTCCAGTTAATAGGCTCCTTGCATCAGGTGGCCAAAGTATTGGAGCTTCAGCTTCAGCATCAGTCCTTCCAGTGAATATTCAGGGTTGATTTCCTTTAGGATTGACTGGTCTGATCTCCTTGCAGTCCAAGGGTCTCTCAAGAGTCTTCTCCAACACCGCAGTTAAAAAACATCAATTCTTAGCACTCAGCTTTCTTTATGGTCCAACTCCCACATCCATACATGACTACCAGAGAAACCATAGCTTTGACTATATGGACCTTTGCTGAAAAAGATCCGACTCATGTAATATATATATAACCAAATCAAGATGTAGAACATTTCTATCACCCCCAAAAACTCCTACGTGCCTCTTCCTCATTAATACTTACACCTGCCCCACCAGAACTAATCACTATTCTGATTTCTAGTACAATAAAATTAATTTTTCCAGTTCTTTAGTAAAGTGGAATCATACAGTGTAGGGTTTATTGTATCTGGACTCCTTTGCTTATTATTTTATCTGTGAGAGCCATTTTTCTCTGTACCAGTACTTCATTCTTTTTAATTCCTGTGTGATAATCCTTGTGTAAATATACCTCAATTTATTTATCTACTCTGTTTGTTGTTGGCATTGGGTTGGTTCCAGGTTTTTGCTGCTTCGTAACGTAAAGCTACTATGAGCATTCTTGTGTTTTTTTTAGCAGATATATATAGATATATATATGCGTTTCTGTAGGAAATACTCTTAGTAGTGGAATTTTTAGGTCATGGGGTAGGTGTGTGTTTGCCACTGAAGATTCAGTTGTCCAGATGGCTGCATCTAGTTACCTTCCCACCAACAATGTGCTGGAAGAAGTCCATTTGCTCCACATTCGTCCCAACATTTCGTGTCATTTTGTTTCCTGTTAGTCATTCTGCTGAATGTGTCGCAGATTTGATATATATTTCCCTAGTGAGTAATGTTGTTAATCACCTTTTCGAAGCTTGTTGACCATTTAGATAACCTCTTTGTAAATTATCTGTTGAGGAACTTGCCTGGTGGTCCAGTGGTTAAGACTTTGCCTCGCAGTGCAGGGCGTGAGTGTTAGATCCCTGCTCAGGAAGCTAAGGTCCAACATGCCTCGTGGCCAAAACATAAAACAGAAGCAATATTGTAAAATACTCAATGAAGGCATTTTTTTTTTAAGTGGCTCACATAAAAAAATCTTTTTTAAAAAAGTACCTGTTGAAATCTTTTGCCATTTAAAAAAATTCTGGTAAAATACTCATAACATAAAATTTACCACCTTAACCCTTTTTAGCTTCCCTTGTGGCTCAGCTGCTAAAGAATCTGCCCGCAATGTGGGAGACCTGGGTTCAATCCCTGGGTTGGGAAAATCCCATGGAGAAGGGTACAGCTACCCACTTCAGTATTCTGGCCTAGAGAATTCCATGGACTGTATAATCCATGGGGTCGCAAAGAGTCGGACATGACTGAGCGACTTTCACTCAACCCTTTCTAAGCTCAGTAATATTAAGTATTTTTGCATGGTTGTGCAATGTCAGTGAATCTCGAGAACTCTTTTCATCTTGCAAAGCTGAAACTCTATACTCATTAAGCAACAAATCTGCTTGTCCTTTCTCTGCCAGCCACTGACAACCACCATTCTTTCTGTCTCTACAAGTTTGACTCTTCTAGGTACTTCAAATAAGTGGAATTGTTTATTATTTGTCTTTTTGTAACTGGTTTATTTCACTTAGTATGATGTCCTCAGAATTCTTTCATATTGTAGCATGGGTCAAATTTTCCTTCCCTTTTAAAACTGGATAATAGTCTATGCGTGTATATACCACATTTTGCTTATCCATTCATTCATCAGTGGACACTTGGATTATTTCTACCTTTGGGCTACTGTGAATAGCCCAAAGGTGTACAGGTATCTTTCTGAAAATCTGTTCTGTAGTCTGTATCTGGAAATGGAATTGCTGGGTAATATGGTAATTGTATTATAAAAAAACTTTTCGAGGGACCACCAGATTGCTTTCCGTAGAGGCCGCAGCATTTTGGATTCCCATCAACAATGCATAAGGATTCCAGTTTCTCTATATCCTTGCCAATACTTAGTATTTTCTGGGTTTCTATTAAAATTCATAGTAACCCTTCTAATGTGTGTAAGGTGGTATCTCATAATTTTGATTTACATTTCCCTAATGATAAGTGATGCTAAGCATCTTTTCATGTGCTTCTTGACCATTAGTTTAATCTTCTTTGGAGGAACTCAAGTTTTTTGCTCATTTTTTAATTTGGTAGTTCGTTTTTTTTTCCTTGAGTTGTAGGAGTTCTTTATATATTCTGGATATAACCCCTTATCACATATATGATTTGCAAATATATTCTTCCATTCTGTAGACTGCCTTATCACTCTGCATTATGTCCCTTGGCACATGAAAGTTTTAAATTTTGATGAAATCCAGTTTATTTTCACATTGGTTGCCTGTGCTTTAGTCTCATAGCCAAGAAATTGTTGGTAAATCCAGTGTCGTGAAGATTTCCCCCTATGTTTTCTTCTAAGAGTTGTAGCACTTAGCTCTTACATTTGGGGTTAACTTTGGCCATTTTTAATTGGGCTGTGTGCCTTCTTAAAATTAATTTTTAGGATTTTTTAAAATTCTGGATGAGTCCTTTGTTGAGTATGTACTGCAAATATCTTCTCCCAGTCTCTGGCTTGTCTTTTTACTCTGTTTTTCTTATCTTCTGATGAGTAGACATTTTCCATTTTAATAAAGCCCAGTTTACCAATCCTTTCTTTTATGATTATGTGATTTCGCTTTTTGTGAACTGTGTAAGAAATCTTTGCTGGCCTCAAGTTCATGAAGATATGTTTTTGTGTTTTCTTCTACGAGCTTCATTTTTCAGTCTTTTGCATTCAGGCCAATCATCTTTCTCACATTAATTTCTATATATGGTACAGTGAAGTCGCTCAACTTCAGGGGATCTTCCTGACCCAGGGATCGAACCCAGGTCTCCCGCATTGGAGGCAGACACTTTAACCTCTGGGCCACCAAGGAAGCCCTAATACTAAGGTCTGTAATTTATGTCTGTTTCTGTATTACTGGCCTGACATTGAGAAGGATGTAGTACTTGAGTAATGAATAAACGAGTTTCAGAGCAATCATTGTAACTGCTTTATCGTTACTAGTGCAGTTATGGCCGTCTTGCCATGTGGGCAGGAGTGGTGGAGGCCATAGGCAGTCCCTGTTTTGTCATTGTCCACTTTGGAATATGTCGCCCAGTCTCTCTGGTCATTTGTCCTTATAGAATTTATTCTATAATGTGTATTGTGTGTTGCAGTGTGCTCTATATATTACCCTTTAGAGTGAACCAAAGGACCTAGTTAACTACCTAGGAAGCTTGTAGGCAGGTGTTCTTTTTGTACCATGGACATTTGTGTAGAAACAAGAAGAGGTCAAAGGAACAGCTAGACCTGCTGGATGGCGATGAGCGAGAGGCCACCGGGACCAACGTGGAGTGCAGGTGTTTCTTAGGCAGCATCCATGAGCGACTGGCAGGATGTGAATGGCTGGAAGACAAGTCTGCCTGACTGTGCTCAGCTTTCATTTCAGGCTCTTTCACCCGTAAGTACTTCCTGGACCATTTAAGATAACCAGGTTGAGATAAGTTCAGAAGCTCACGAAGTTCTCACAGGTGTCCAGGAGGCTCTTTTAATCCTTACCGGAACAAGGAGGTTATAAATAAATAACAAGATAGGTGGGTGGATAGATAACTAGACTTTTAACAGTAGATATCTTCATAGATTAATTAACTACAATCATCTAGATTTCACTGGGCCCTTGCTGAGTTCAGGCTACAGTTCCTGACCTTAGTTCATTTTTAGTCTCAGTGGGAACAAGAGTTAAACACAGTAGATACTCTTTTTAAGTGCGAGGGGAGAAAAAAGCTCTTCTTAAGGCTAGTCCACAGGATGGGAGGAACTCACTAGGAACAGTGTCTGGTGACCTGAAGTGTTGGGAGCGACTCAATCTTGAGTCCTGTCTGCAAGGCTGGCATGGCCCCAGCTGCCTTGAAATTCTCCTTGGCAGAGGTCACTGATGGCCCAGGCTCAGGTCCCAGTTCTGCCATTACCAACTTTGTGATTCTGTGCCTCAGTTTCCTCATCTGTAAAACGCAGATGATAATGATCCCTGCCTGGTAAGAGTTATTGTGTAAAACACTAAGAATGGGCCCTGACACATATTAAAAGTTCAGTTGTTTGGTTTAGATACAAGGCATTTGTTAGGACCATCTTTGCATTACTTATCACAACCATGAATAAACAGTGCTAAGTCTGGGCTTCCTCAGATCGGGCAGAGTGGAGTTCTGACTGCATTGTTGCTTGGTCTTAAAACCTGTTTCTCCTCTCCTGGGGATGTTTCTCGAGACCAGTACTTCCCCCATGATGTTAATTCCCCCTCAATCCCTGGGCTTTCTAACAGGAAGACAAATATTAGCCAGATACAACTCACCTGGAGTTACCTAGGTTTTCTCTTCGCTATAAATCTCAACCAGTGTGCATAAATTTCAAACCTTGTCTGGGTCTTGGAGTTGGAAGGGAGGAGGAGAAGGGAAAGTAGGAACACAGACAATCATCCAAAGGAAGTGATTTAGGAGCTGCCCAGACAGTGAATAATCTACCACTCATAGCTGATAAAAAGCATGTATCAGGAAACCCAGCCCTGAGTTTAACAGGGTCATGCAGAGTGATTGCGCATAGGGAGGAGACTTTGGTGCAAGTGGAGATGGCTGTGGTTAACTGGGAAGGCTTCCTGGAGGAACTGGGGTGCTGGGAAGGAAGGCAGAACCCGCCTGGGCCCTTCTGACCAAGGTTGGCGCTCTTGGGGGTTTTCTAGGCCGCGGTCTAAACTCAAGGTTCAGATCTCACCTCTGCCCTTTCTTGTATCATCTGAAGCAAATAGCTTCATCTCTATGAGCCTCGGGCCTCTCCTCTGCAAAAGGGGACCTGTATGAGGATCAATGTGTTCATGTTTAGTGTAGCTTAGGCATGCAGCAGATACTTAAGGATTTTTTAAGTATTTTAAATATTTTATTAAGGCTGAGTCCAGTGCTCAGCACTGAAATACAAAGGTAAATAAGGCCCAGCCTTTGCCCAGTCCAGAGAGAGACAAATTTCCCAGGAAGGTGCTGAGGAACTGGTTTAGACACAGGTCTGATCCAAGGCAGATGTCTCAGGCTTCTCAGGGAAGTAGCACTATTTGACCTGCTGGATTAGTGGAAAACTTTCTCTTCCTAGCATAGGCAATCCATCAGACTCGAGGCAGCAGTGCCTGTTTTTCCATGAGTGAATCCGGGCCGGAAAGTTATTGTGAGGGACTGGTCACCCTGGAAACCTGATCCAGCCCAGCAACCTGCTCCTGGCCACCCCATAGGACCAGACTGTGCCTTCTACCTGCTTTCTGAGGGTCAGCACTCACCCCTGCTCAGCTGGAAGATCTGTTTGGCAGCACCAAGTGTCCAAAGTTTGAGGCTTTTTCTTGTCATTCTAGGGCCTAGGAGGGAACTTGTGAAAACTTCTGCCCCTGCCCTGAGCCCCACCTCTAGCATGGTGTGTGGCCCCTGCCTGCGCACATGGAGCCCCAAGCCTGGGGGGGAAGAGAAGCCGCAAATGCAGCATTCCCTGTGACCACATTCCAGCCTCCTGAGCTCTGCGTGTGTTGTACCGCCTCTTAGACTAGAATCCTTTTCTTTCAAGTCTAACCATCAACACTGTCCCCATCTTTCAAGGCCCAGTTCAAGCACAGATTCTTTCAGGAAGCATTCCCTGACTCCTCTGTGGAATTAGCCTCCTAGGCTCCTTTCTCTGCCTGTTCTCTAGGGAACAGCAAGGTGATTAAGCAGAGAGGTCCAGAGCATGTGGGTTTGAGCTGATGCAAAGTCAAAGTGCAGGGTGGAGAGAGGAGGCTGGGAGGGGCCTGATTGTGATGAGGCTGAAACACCATTGGCTGCATCTCCCTGTGGTTGGGAGCTACTGAGAGTTCTTGACAGAGGGAGAGGCCTGGTGAGGTTGGCAATCAAAGAGATTTCACATTCTGCAATAAATGGTGGGGTGGAGTGGAGGAACATTGAGGACCCAGAGGCAAGGTGATTAGTTAGAGGAGGTAATTAGAGGAGTTCCATCAGTTTCCCCAAATAGTGGACTATAGAGAAGCTTATGTCAGATTTTTACATAGGGAGTTTTGTAAAAATGTAGATTCTGGGGCCCTTTTCCCATAGATACTGTTTCAATGGATCTGAATGGGGCTAGAACCTGTGATTTTAGAGGCCCCAGGATATTTCAGCAGAGTGAGGGTGGACTATTCAATAATACTGTTAGGACAACTGGTTAGCTATATTGAAAAAAAAATACTAAGCTTTATCTCTACCTCACTCCTTACACAAAAATAAATGCCAGATGGAGCCACAATAGAAATGGAAAGGAAGGGAAGGAGGGAAGGATGGCGGGAGGAACAGAGGAACAAAGGGGTGGAAGGACAGAGAGAGAGGAAAGGAAAAAAAATTCATAAAGGGACTAGAAGAAAAGTGGGCAACATTCTAAAAAAATAATCTTGGACACAAAAACCTAAAAGTCATAAAAGGAAAGATTTGATGATGCATTTGACCACATAGAAACAAAATTTTCCTGTTCAGCAAAGTTAAAGACTAATGATAGAAGTATTTGCAGTTCATATTGAAAAGATTACTATCCCCAATATTGAAAGAGTTTGTATAAATAAATATGTAATTCATTAGGAACATAAGCAAAGGATATGAAAAATAATTCACTGAATGAAATAATTGCTTAATAAGCTTATGCAAAGTTTTAAGCCTCATTAGAGAACAAGAAATACAGATTTAAAAAATACTGAGATAGCACTGTGATAAGCAGAATGATGATTCCCAAAGATGTCCAGATCCTAACCTCTGGAACCTATGAATATGTTGCCTTTCATGAAAAAAGGCATGTTGTAGATGTGATTAAATCAAGGATGCGAAAGTAGTGAGATTTTTATAGATTATCAAATCTCCAGGCCAGAATCCTGGAGTTGGTAGCCTTTCCCTTCTCCAAGGGATCTTCCAACCTAGGGATCGAAACCAGGTCTCCCACATTGCAGGTGGATTCTTTACCAGCTGAGCCACAAAGAAAGCCCGAGAATAGAGAGTGGATAGCCTATCCATTCTCCAGTGGATCTTCCTGACCCAGGAATCGAACTGGGGTCTCCTGCATTGCAGGCAGATTCTTTACCAACTGAGCTATCAGGGAAGTCCCTACAGATTATCTAGGCAGGGCCCAACGTAATCAAAAGAGCCCTTATGGATGAGAGGGAGGTAGGCAGTCGGTGTTATTCAGTGTGAAAAGATGCGACCAGCCACTGCTGACTTTGAAGATGGAAGGGGCCAGGTGCCAAGGAGTGCAGGCAACCTCTCACAGGTGGACAAAGCAAGAAAATGCTGAGGGACACAGCAGAGTTGTGTCAGGGGTTTCCTCTACAAGTAACAGGGTCCCATGGCAGGCATCTCGACCCCAGGCCTCTTCCTCTGCCCTTGCTGGAGGGAACTCACAGATCCTGAGAAAGGTGGGGAGTATCTTGGGAAGCAAGCCAGCCATGGTGAGGAGTCCTGGTGTTCTGCCCGCTGGTTCTCTTCAGGCACCCTAATTGCCATCCTCCCTGCAGCCCTGATCTGTCTGCCCCTGGGAAGCTCCCAGGGAAGCTTAATCGGCATTAAGCCATCCCTGCCATTCAGGGTACATGGCAGAAAATTGGAGGGCTCATGAATTTTCTTCAGTTTGGCCCAAACACCTCCTTGCTGGCTCCCCATGAACAGATTGCATCTTTCCTCTGGGCCTCAGTTTCTTCCCAACAGCAAATGAAGATGATGGGTACAAAGTGCTGTGAGTCTGAAGACAGGATGTACTCATGCAATTCATGCTTTTGACTGTACTGGAAGCCCAGGTTCAGGCCCCTTGAGCGCTGCCCTGCCCTGGGTCTCACTGACCTGTCATCATTTCACAGGAAACCAGTGACCACGAGGTACACTGGAGGCTCCAGAATCTCCAGCCTCAGCAGGAGAACCATCTAGTGCAGCGTGGAGGCAGGGGGATGGGCCAGCCAATCTGCATGTCAGGATTGTAATGACTTAATCCATGAGTGTCTTCAGTTCTAGCTTAAGCCCTAGGTTGGTATGAAAGGTTCAGTCTGATAAGTGTCCCAGACCGTCAGGTCCTTGAAATCTGCCACCATCCGTGGCAGCACCTCCTGCCTATGCTTTTGACGCCACTGTCCCGCCCAGCTCAGGAACCGATGTATTTTTTGTCTGAGGAAATTAGAAAGGCTGTACCACTAGCTGGGTGGCTCAGCATCATATTGACTTCTTTGGAGACCCTGCTTTGACCTCTAGATTCAACAACTGTTCTTATGTCTTGAGCATCAGCTGTGTGCCAGTTAGAGGAATACCTTGAAGATGTGGGTTTGGTTCCAGATCACCGCAATAAAGTGAGTCACAGATATTTTGGTTTCTTAGTGCATATAAAAGTTATGTTTACACTACAGTATAATCTGTAGCTTCCCTTGTAGCTCAGTCAGTAAAGAATCCGCCTGCAGTGCAGGAGACCCGGGTTCGATTCCTAGATTGGGACAATCCCCTGTAGAAGGAAATGGTAACCCACTCCAGTATTCTTGCCTGGAGAATGCCATGGACAGAGGAGCCTGGCGGGCTACAGTCCATGGGATTGCAAGAGTCAGACATGACTTAGTGACTAAACCACCACATAGTGTAATCTACTAAGTATGCAATAGCATTATGTCAAAAAAAAATCCATGTATATAACTTGATTAAAATATACTTTATTGCTAAAAAATGCCAACCCTCTTCTGAGCCTTCAGTGAGTGATTCATCACTTTTTGCTGGTGGAGGGTCTTGCCTTGATGTTGGTGGCTGCCAACTGATCAGGGTAGTGGTTGCTGAAGGATAGGGTGGCTATGGCGGTTTATCAAAGTAAGACAGCAATGCAGTTTGCCGCATTAATTTACTGCTTCCTTTCACGAGCAAGCTCTCTGTAACATGCAGTGCTCTTTGAAAGGAATTTACCCTCAATAGAGCTTATTTCAAAATTGGAGTCAGTCCCCTCAAACCCTGCTGCTGCTTTATCAGCCAAGTTTATGTAATATTCTAAACGTTTTATTGTTGTTTCAGCAGTCCTCACAAAATCTTCACCAAAAGTAGATTCCATCCCAAGAAACTACTTTCTTTGTTCAACCCTAGGAAGCAGCTCCTCATCTGTTACATTTTATCACGAGATTGCAGGAGCTCAGCCACATCTTCAGACTCCACTTTTAATTCTAGTTCTCTTTTCTACCACATCTGCAGTTACTTTCTCCATAAAGTCTAAGCCATCCACGAGGACTAGAATTAACTTCTTCCAAACTCCTATTGATGTTTTGACCCCTTCCTATGAACCACACATGTTCTTAATGGCATCTAGAATGGTGAATCCTTTCCAGAAGGTTTTCAGCTTACTTAGCTCAGCTCCATTAGAGGAATCACTATGGAAGGCTGTAGCCTTGTGAAATATAGTCAGGTTCACCTCCACTACTGCCTCCAGGTTCCTTCCTGAGCAAATGAGGATGTTGGGGGCAGACCCTGTTCTTTCTGGCCATGACCTGCAAGCTACAGCTGTTGGCCAGCACTAGCTGCAAAGGATGCTGGTAGATGCATCCTAGGTGGGTGACAAGAGGCTCAGCTGATGCTCAGGGGCTTCAGTTGCTAAAACCAAAAGGGGAGTGGCTAGTGGGAGACGTTCTCAGGCCCTGCCCTGTCCCCCGTTACCAGCCAGAGCCCCACCATTTTCTTTGGCCACTGTCTGTCCAGACTTCCTTCGCTGGCTCTCTGACAACCTCTCCTGTTAGGCTCCAGACCCACATCTTCACATTTACCCTCTCTTGCCACCAACTGAGCCCCCAGCCACTTTCACTTTTGTTTGCTGTGTAAGAATTCTGCCCCATCTCGTACATACACAGACACAGTGTCATACACACAGATTCTCAGAAGGGCCACTGGTTTGATGTTGGGTTCTTAAATGAAAACACTGCTTGCCTTCCACCTAGGCTGTGGCCTTCTGTGCTGGGTTTCAGCTTCTGAAAATAAGCAAAAGGTTTACTTTGTTACTTATGATCAGTAAAATTTTTACCTGATTTTGGGATATTGGGGTGCATGCATCCACGGGTATATGTAACTAAATTATAAGAACTTTATGCCCCAGGTCTGAGACAGATTGACCTAATAGCCCTCTGAACACCAGGCCTCTGTCCCTGTCTTGCTTGAGTCTCATCTATCTTGGCTGGTGATTCAAGCTCCCTAGACTACAGCTCATGCAGACTCAGGCTGGCCTCCCACCAGGACTAGTGAAGCTGACCATCTGCTAGAGCCCACTTTCTGTCTTCCCTCTGTGGGGCTCCACTCTGGGCAGCAGCCTTGTTGTCCCCACGCCTTGGATCCAGAAGAGGTGTCCAGTTGGTTGCAGAACTTCAGGCCTCAGTCCTGTTGCCTGCCCCTCATCCCCCTCCCATGAGGCTTTCGTGGCTCCAGCCCCAGCACCCTACTCTCTTCCGTGTTGGGATATCCTACTAGCTAGACCTATGGAAGCATCCAGAAGTGAGAGCCAAGTTGTCTGTTAGCCAGCTGGCTCTGAAAACTCAGGTTCTTCTCATGGTTCTAAGCTGGTTTCTAAGCCAGAGCTCTGAGGGCTGACCTTAGTAGCAGGCAAGGTAGACTCCAGGTCCATTCTCCCACCATCAGCAGAGGACATCCATCTTTCCCCTGGCCTGAGGCTCAGACTCCTGTTGGCCCCGCTTCTGGGCCCCGTAGGGAAAGCCTCCTACCTCTGACCTCATGTCACTGGTGATTTTTACAGGTATGCTCACCAGTTCTCTGCAGAGGCAACTTTTCCCTTTGTTACTTCTAGCTAGTATTAAAATTTTACACACACCTTCAGAAGCACAGAATGTAGAAAAGAGCCATTTTCTTAGCATCGCTTGATCACAGAGATTGGAAATGGTCCTTCTAAAGGGGTTAAAGAGTTAAGTAAAAGAATGTTGATGTCACTGTGGATTGTAACCCATTCCAAGGCTGAAGCCTTCTTAGTTCTTGTAGGTTTTCCCCAGTTCTGCAGCCAGTCTCAGCTGCCCCCTCCCACTGCCTCTTGTGTTAAGGACCTCTGACGTGTCATGAGGTATGGAACAAGGCAGCAGAGAGCACTGGCCCAGTAGTCCGAGGACTTGTGTTGCCTGAGCCGGCCATTGTCTCCCGCAGCTCAGGTGCCCTCTGTGCAGAATGAAGGGGTGGGCCTTTCGGCTCTCAGGCCTCCCTGACTCCATGACCTAGGTGGCCAATGGTGCTGACATGTCCTGCCTGCTCCTGCCCCAGAGGCTGCCAGCAGGGGGGCCCTGCTCACAGGTGCAGCCAGGCAGGTGCTGACCCCAGGCAGGTGGTGCTGGCCCAGTGAGTCACCTAATGACACAGCAGTCACCTGTCTCCCTCATCCACCCCACCCTCCTGCCTGGCCTGGGAACTGCTCCAAGCCCCAGCCTCTGGGCGCTTCCTCACCCACCCCTGTGGCTCAGTGAAGGGAAAAACACAGGACTCGACAGTGTAGGGTCCTCCTTGGCCAACTGACTGTCACTCAGACTGGTCACTCCCCTTCAGTCATGCAGAGGGGCCCATCCATCCATCAGAAGAAGCGAAGCTCACCACTAGCTAGCGTTTGGGGGTACATTGAGATCCTTGCAGGAAAGTGTCAGTAGACATAGTTGGTAGAGTCAATGCTTTATTATCCATCCACAGCACCCTGGGGCCGCCTCCCCTCACACAGGTACAGCCAAGCCCAAGAGTCACAGAACAGCCCAGAGCACAGTTCTGTGCTGGCTGCCTCGTCTGACTTTTCCATGACTCCGAGCTTCTGCCCACATTAGCTTGGATAAGCAAGGCCTGGGGTAATGCCACCAGGATGGACTCCCCAACCTCAGTCTTCTCCCCATTTCTCCCATCCCAGAGCCACAGCGAGGTCAGGACATAAGTTGAAAGGCCCCCCTTGACTGTTAAGCCTCCGGACACTGTGGTCACTCCTCGCCAGGGATATAGCCACCTCCTGTGGGGCCAAGCCGGTGCCTTCACTGAACAGGGAGCCGTGGGCTGTGGTGCCTGATGTGCCACGGAGCCATGGGCTGTGGTGCCTGATGTGCCACGGAGCCGTGGGCTGCGCTGCCTGATGTGCCACGGAGCCGTGGGCTGCGCTGCCTGATGTGCCACGGAGCTGATGTGCCACGGAGCCATGGGCTATGGTGCCTGATGTGCCACGGAGCCATGGACTATGGTGCCCCATCATTCACGGAGAGGGGTGAACTCTGGCCAGCAAGCGGGTGGTGGCACAGGGTGGTCCGCCTTGGCCACCATCACTCTGCAGTCTTCAGGGAAAATCACCTTATTTCTCTAGGCCTTGGCCTCCTCGTTTGCCAGACGAGGGGATGAGACTAGATGCCCAGTCTTTAAGGATCCATAGGAGACCATGGTGTCAGTTCAGTCCTCCTAGCAGAGATCAGAGTTTATGCCAGACTCCCAGAGATGGCGCTTGTGCCTGGTGTGGATCACAAGGTAAATGTTGATCGTAAGGGTAACCATTCATTCTGGTTTGCCTGAGATGACCTGGTTTATTCCTGTTGCTCCTCCAGAATGGTTAATTGTACCCCTTTTACTCTCCAAAGTGCCCTAGTTTGGGTGACATCTTACATGGCCACCTTAGTGACAGTAATATGATGAAATGAGGTTTCCCTTCTTTTCCCACATTCAGCCTGCTTTGGGAGGATGCTCTCTGCCTAGGTCAGAGGAGGCCTTTGACTGCTCAAAGAATAGCCTTTGCTGAGTTGTGACCTTCCACTGAAGAAACTCAATCACTGCATTTGCTCAGTTCAGTTCAGTTGCTCAGTCATGTCTGACTCTTTGCAACCCCATGGACTACAGCATGCCAGGCTTTAGACAGCAGCCCGCCAGGCTCCCCCGTCCCTGGGATTCTCCAGGCAAGAACACTGGAGCGGGTTTATAATGACTCTAAAATGGACCGTGTCTCCCTTTTCTCCTTGGCTGCCAAGAATCTCAGATATCAGTGTATAGCTGAACTGTAGAAGCCCTGTAAGCCCTCGTGATTGTTATATCAGTGCTCTTTCCATCTCACCAGTCCTGACCTCCTACCTTATCTACACTTTCCTTTGTTCTGATTTGTCATTGTTATTTACAGATTTTTAAAATCTGGATTTATAGCTTGTCATCCTTTTAAAAATATTTATAAAATTTTATTATAGTGATATTTAAGTCTTTATAGAACCAAGATGAAAAGGAAACAAAAAAGGAATAAATTTATAGAATATACCTTTTAGCTAGTTGTTGAACTCCTTGCCCTTCCATGGCATGTCACTATGTCTGAGGTCCCGCCACTTGAGCAACAATTATTTGAGTCTTTCAGAGTATTCTATGAAAGTAGAAAGTGGGAACTTTTCAAGACTGTATCAGCAAACACCCAATGAAAATAAAGGTGAGGTCATGGAAGGTGCCTGTGGTCAGTATGCCAAGGGCAGAGCATGCCTACAGGAGAGGGAAGAAGGCTATAGAGATGCACCGGTCACTCTCCGAGACCCTTACCCCAGGTATGGACACCTGCAAGGTGGCTGGGGAATAAAATCTGGCAGTAGGGAGCCTGGATTCAAGTGCAGGCCCTACCTCTTAAGAACATAGGAACTTAACAGGCCACCCTCCCCCTGCAGTCCTTAGTTTCATCCACTGGAAGGTAAGATGGCTGGCGGGACAAAGATCACAGTGACTTCCAGCTTTGAAATTCTGTCTGTGCTCTTGGGGAAAAGGGCCCTGCAATGCCCTCAGAGCCCAGGAAGCCTTGGCTGCCCAACTTTTAGCTGACCCTGGAAGAGCAGACATACTTGGGGCTCCACTCTGACCAGCTTTACCCCTCAGTTTGACAAGGACCTCTGTTCTGAGCCACTTCTAGGGTATCCCTGGGCCACTGACTGGAAAGTGGAGGAAGCTTCCAGAATGACCTTCCAGCTATTGTTTAGTGGCTGTGGTGGTCACCCTGTGTTACACTGTGAACCACCGCAGGGATGGTGGTTTTAGCTTTTTCATTAAACACCAGGCTTGGGAGGTGGGTTAGCAATGGTTTGCAAAGCCATAAGCCTGGATACCTTCAGAACCCAGGGCCAGATAGAGAGAGAAATACTAACCTGAGAACAGTCACTCTCACAGAAAGCTCATCTCCGGATAACCGACCAGCCCCAACTCTTGCACTGGCCACGGGACCAGTCAGCATTCATCCAGTGGCATCCATGTCCATCTTCACGTGGGATGCACTGCAGCTCGAGATGGAGTTGAGCCAGGAATTGCTATTATTTCATAGATATTATTTCATTTCATACGTGACGCAACTGAGGCTTAGGGAGGTGAAACCCATTCAGAGTTGCTCTCTGAGCAAAGACTGGAATCCAAGCCTGTCATTCCTAAGTGCCCCATCGTTCCCAGAGTCTACTGTGCTCCTGACGCCCCACAGAGCCACAGTCCTCAGAACCACAGTGGGCATTCAGAGTCACCGGCGCCTCTGGAAATGTGGGCAAAGGAGGTGCCAAGAGTGCTGTGGTGCACAGGGTCTGGGGCTATGGGTGTGGGCTGCGTCTCCCTCATTAACCTTTAGGGATCACACCAGGTCTCCCCGGAGCTGCATGAGCTGTGGATGAGTTACAGTAACCCTCTCTTCTCTTCTCTTTGTGTATTTCTGTGTGTGTGCTCTGGTCGAGTAGAAGAGCGTGACTTCCCCTCTGCCACCGTTCAGCTCCAACACCGGACGAAAGGGCAGAGGAGGCGGGACGGAGCTGCCCACGGCCTCCAGCGTGGCTTCTCTTGCGCCGGGACCAGGGATGCCTGGACCGTGCACACAGCCGTCTCTGGCCGTCCACGGATCGCATAGCACACGGGGGACTTGTGGGGGGCCACTTGCCACTGCCAACTGAAACAATACGATGGCGACTCTGACGCCCTTCCTGACGTTTCCACGACAGACATCCAGGCAGAAAGTGCTGGTGCATTTTCTGTCTGTGAAGTAGAGGGCCATGCCTCACCGATGTGAATAGTCTGGGCCCTGATGACCTGCCCTGAGTCCACTTGCAGCCAGTGACACTTGGAAAAAAAATTTTAAAAACTCCCCAAACCACCTTGGGTTTGACGTCCATAGCTCTCGACCAATGTTACCCAAGCCAGACGCCTCCTTGGGACGTTTGGGGTATTCATAAATGCGGCCTGCTCCGACCCTCCCTTAATAGCATCTGAAGTCCTGTGGAGGTCATGGATCCTGAACAAAGTGTCAAGGGCACCAAGAAGGCTGAGGGAAGTCCCCGGAAGCGGCTGCCCAAAGGAGAGGCCATTCAGACCAGTGTCTCATCTAGCGCCCCGTACCCTGGCAGCAGCACAGCCGCCACTCAAGAGGGCCCCCTCCAAGAGCTACTAGCCCCGCAGCCCTTCCCAGGCCCCTCGTCGGTTCTTAGGGAAGGCTCTCAGGAGAAAACCGGCCAGCCACAGAAGCCCCCCAGGAGGTCCTCCACCGAAGCCTCAGTCCACATCTCCCAGCTTCCGCAGCACCCTCTGACACCAGCATTCATGTCGCCTGGCAAACCCGAGCATCTCCTGGAGGGGCCCACATGGCAGCTGGTTGACCCAATGAGACCTGGACCCTCAGGCTCTTTTGTGACCCCTGGGCTCCATCCTCAAAGCCAGCTCCTCCCTGCCCATGCTTCCATCATTCCTTCCGAGGACCTGCCTGGCATCCCCAAAGTCTTTGTGCCCCGTCCCTCCCAGGTGCCCTTGAAGCCCACGGAAGAGGCACACAAGAAGGAGAGGAAGCCACAGAAGCCCGGCAAGTACATATGCCAGTACTGCAGCCGCCCCTGTGCCAAGCCCAGCGTGCTCCAGAAACACATCCGCTCACACACGGGCGAGAGGCCCTACCCCTGCGGACCCTGTGGTTTCTCCTTCAAGACCAAGAGTAACCTCTACAAGCACAGGAAGTCCCACGCCCACCGCATCAAAGCCGGCCTGGCCTCGGGCATGGGTGGCGAGATGTATCCCCCAGGGCTGGAGATGGAGAGGACCCCTGGGGAAGAGCTTGAGGAGCCCACTGAGGGAGAAAGCACAGATTCGGAAGAGGAGACGGGCACCGCTTCCACGCACCCCGCAGAGCTCTCCCCGAGGCCCAAACACCCACTCCTGTGCAGCAGCTTGTACAGCTCCGGGAGCCAGGGTTCCAGCCACGAACGCTGTTCCCTGTCCCAGTCCAGCTCAGCCCCATCGCTCGAGGACCCAGCTCCCTTTGCAGAACCCACATCCGAACATCCCCTGAGCCATAAACCTGAAGACACCCACACGATAAAGCAGAAGCTGGCCCTCCGCTTGAGCGAGAGGAAGAAGGTGATCGACGAACAGGCATTCCTGAGCCCAGGCAGCAAAGGCAGCACCGAATCTGGGTATTTCTCACGCTCTGAGAGTGCTGAGCAGCAGGTCAGCCCCCCAAACACCAACGCCAGGTCCTACGCTGAGATCATCTTTGGCAAGTGTGGGAGGATCGGGCAGCGGACTGCCATGCTGACGGCCACCTCCACCCAGCCCCTCCTGCCCCTGTCCACCGAAGACAAGCCCAGCCTGGTGCCTCTGTCTGTGCCTCGGACGCAGGTGATTGAGCATATCACCAAACTCATCACCATCAATGAGGCCGTGGTGGACACCAGCGAGATAGACAGCGTGAAGCCCAGGAGGAGCTCACTGTCACGGCGGAGCAGCATGGAGTCACCCAAATCCAGCCTCTACCGGGAGCCACTGCCCTCCCATAGTGAGAAAGCGAAGCCCGAACAATCACTGCTGAGCCTCCAGCGCCCGCCCAGCACCACCCCCCCTGTGCCTCTGCTGAGAAGCCACTCAATGCCTTCTGCCACCTGCACCCTCAGTACCCCCCACCACACCTTCCGAGGCAGCTACTCCTTCGACGACCACGTCGCCGACTCGGAAGCCCTGAGCCGCAGCAGTCAACTGTTTACCTCCCACCCCCGGACGCTCAAGCGCCAGCCGGCCATCGAACTACCTTTGGGCGGAGAGTACAGTTCTGAGGAGGCGGGGCCCAGCAGCAAAGACACAGCCTCCAAGCCTGCAGATGAACCGGAACCCAGGGAAAGCGACCTCACCAAAAAGACCAAGAAGGGTTTGAAAACGAAAGGGGTGATCTATGAATGTAACATATGTGGTGCTCGGTACAAGAAAAGGGACAACTATGAGGCCCATAAAAAGTACTACTGCTCGGAGCTTCAGATGGCAAAGCCAGTCACCGTGGGCGCTCATGTGTCTTCGGAGGCTGAAAAGAGCCAGGCCGAGCATGAGCCCTGGTCCCAGATGATGCATTACAAACTGGGGACCACCTTGGAACTCACTCCACTGAGGAAAAGGAGGAAAGAGAAGAGCCTCGGGGATGAGGAGGAACCGCCCAGCTTTGAGTCCACGAAGAGTCAGTTCAGCAGCCCTGGGCCTTCAGAGGCTGCGCGGAACCTTCCCTTGGAGTCCAGCAAGTCACCAGCAGAGCCGAGTAAGTCAGCGCCCTCCCTGGAGGGATCCGCAGGCTTTCAGCCAAGGACTCCTAAGCCAGGGTCCAGTTCAGAATCAGGGAAGGAGAGGAGAACGATGTCCAAAGAAATTTCTGTCATCCAGCACACCAGCTCCTTTGAGAAATCTGACTCTCTGGAGCAGCCTGGTGTCTTGGAAGGGGAAGACAAGTCTGCGGCCCCCTTCTCATCACCTCCGCCCGCCCTGCACGGACGTTCGGCCCACTCCCTGCAGCCCAGGTTGGTCCGCCAGCCCAATATTCAGGTCCCCGAAATCCTGGTGACCGAGGAGCCCGACCGGCCAGATACAGAGCCAGAGCCAGCCCCTAAGGAGCCAGAGAAGACAGAGGAGTTCCAGTGGCCCCAGCGCAGCCAGACGCTTGCCCAGCTCCCGGCTGAGAAGCTGCCGCCCAAGAAGAAGAGACTGCGCCTGGCAGAAATGGCCCAGTCATCGGGGGAGTCCAGCTTTGAGTCCTCCGTGCCTCTGTCTCGCAGCCCGAGCCAGGAGAGCAGTGTCTCACTGAGCGGGTCCAGCCGCTCGGCCTCCTTTGAGAGAGATGACCATGGAAAAGCTGAAGCCGCCGGGCCCTCGTCAGACACACGCTCCAAACCCTTGGGCACCCACATGCTGACCGTCCCTAGCCACCACCCGCATGCCCGTGAGATGCGCAGGTCAGCCTCAGAACAGAGCCCCAACGTCTCCCACTCCACCCACATGACCGAGACACGCAGCAAATCCTTCGACTATGGCAGCTTGTCCCTGACAGGCCCTTCGGCACCAACTCCAGCAGCTCCAGTGGCCTCAGCAGCCCCACCAGAGAGAAGAAAATGCTTTTTGGTGAGACAGGCTTCTCTGAGCAGGCCTCCTGAAACCGAGCCAGAGGCCACCCCCAAGGGAAGACAGGAGAGTGAGGAACCAAAACCCTCATCCAGTAAATCTTTGGCCAAAGGCGCGTTGCCCCCGGTTTCCTCTGCAGCCACCTCGCACAGCGGGCACCCGGGAGGCAAGAGCCAGGTGCAAGACAGACCAGCGCTGGGGGCCACTCCACCCTACACAGAAGCATTGCAGGTGTTCCCCCACCCCATTGCTCAGCTCCCGTTGCAGGAGAAACCCTACCTGCCCCCACCTGTCTCCCTTTTCTCCTTCCAGCACCTCCTACAGCATGAGCCAGGACAGTCTTCAGAGTTCTTCCCCACCCAGGCCATGTCCAGCCTGCTCTCCACACCTTACTCCATGCCCCCGCTTCCTCCCTCCTTATTTCAAGCTCCCCCACTTCCTCTCCAACCTACTGTTCTACACCCGGGCCAACTCCACCTCCCCCAGCTCATGCCTCACCCAGCCAACATCCCATTCCGCCAACCCCCTTCATTTCTCCCCATGCCTTACCCTGCTTCCTCAGCACTTTCTTCTGGGTTTTTCCTGCCTCTGCAATCCCAGTTCACCCTTCAACTCCCCGGAGAAGTGGAAAGCCACGTCCCCCAGATCAAAACTAGCCTGGCCACACTGGCAACAGGAACCCCTGGCCTCTCCCCCAGCACAGAGTACAGCAGCGACATCCAGCTGCCCACTGTGGCTGCCCCATCCAGTTGCTCAGCACCCACATCAGCCCCTCCGCTGGCCCTGCCTGCCTGTCCAGACACCATGGTATCTCTAGTTGTGCCCGTCCGCATCCAGACCAACATGCCGTCCTATGGGAGTGCCATGTACACCACTCTCTCCCAGATCCTGGTGACCCAATCCCAAGGCAGCTCAGCAACTGTGGCTCTGCCCAAGTTTGAGGAGCCCTCATGCAAGGGGACGTCTGTGTGTGGGGCAGATGTGTACGAGGTCGGGCCCAGACTGGCTGGAGTAAGTGAAGAACAGAGCAGAGGTTTCCCGACTCCATTCCTGAGAGTGCCTGTGACATTACCTGAAAGAAAAGGCACTTCCCTGGCATCAGAAAGTGTCTTGAGCCTGGAGGGGAGTTCATCAACAGTGGGAGGAAGCAAACGTGTCCTTTCACCAGCTGGCAGCCTTGAACTTACCATGGAAACCCAGCAGCAAAAAAGGGTGAAGGAAGAGGAGGCTTCTAAGGCAGATGAAAAATTTGAACTTGTGAAACCATGTAGCGTGGTGCTTAGCAGCACCAAGGATAGCAAGAGATCAGAGAAGTCCCACTTGGGCAGCCAGGGCCAGGGCAGGAGGGAACTAGAAACAGTCTCCAGCCTGTCCTCAGATCTATCAGACCCAAAGGAAATTCCTCCCCTTCCTCAGCCCTCATCACCCCATGTGACAGCTTCAGGCTCAGAGGCTTTGAAGGAATATGCCCAACCATCTGGTAAACCTCACCGAAGAGGATTACTCCCATCAAGTGTGAAGAAAGAAGATTCCAAGGAACAAGCTGACCTCCCTCCACTGGCACCTCCCAGCTCACAACCTCTGTCAGAATCATCCCCCAGAGCAGCCAAGTTACAAGAAGGTACGGACTCAAAGAAGGTACTGCAGTTCCCCAGCCTCCACACAACCACTAATGTCAGTTGGTGCTATTTAAACTACATTAAGCCAAATCACATCCAGCATGCAGATAGGAGGTCCTCTGTTTACGCTGGTTGGTGCATAAGTTTGTACAACCCCAACCTTCCAGGGGTTTCCACTAAAGCTGCTTTGTCCCTCCTGAGGTCTAAGCAGAAGGTGAGCAAAGAGACATACACCATGGCCACAGCTCCACATCCTGAGACAGGAAGGCTTGTGCCATCCAGCTCCCGTAAGCCCCGCATGACAGAGGTGAGTTCAATCTTGTTTTTCTTCTACTCCCTGATTGGAAAAGCCTTTGCTGAGCTTTTAAAGCCACATTCTCCTCAAGGTCCATTTGCAAAATGAGGGCCGACTGAGTGGACAGATTTCTTCTCTATCAGCTGTGACTGGCCACCTTATTTATTGGGTTTCTTTGTCAATGTCCCTCATATCATTGGACTAGATGCATTTCAATAAAGTGAACTTTAAAGTGACCCACTTTCCCATTAGCTTCTATTGAAGTACCAAAGTAACAATCTCATCCAAAAAACTTGAGTTGGTAAACCTTGCTGATGGGAATGCCTGCAACAGTTTGAGAATTTTATGCCACTCCAACATATATTTCTTCCTTACAGTGTTAGTCTTTTCCTGCTTTTCTCATTCTCTGCATCTACTGTTTCTGTTCTCTGGTGCCACTTGAGATTTTCTCAGAGAGTCTAGAGTCTGACAAAAAAGACTCCTGAAATATTCGTTTTTTCTTTTATGTGAGTAGAAGAGCAAATAGGCCTTAACTGTAGTATCCCTCTTTACCAGTAGGTGACAGTTCCACAGCGGGACTCATCTTTGCTGACGGTAGTGCACAACACTAGCTATGCTCATGTTTTCTCCATTGCCTCTGACTTGAGGCTGCATTAGGAGGCATGAAATCTTGATCTCTGTAAGTTCAGGAAGATTGATATTTGGCAATTCCAAGTTTGTTTCAGACTGGTGACACCTCCATATCCTGCTGTCACCTTGTCAGGTGACAAGGCCAGCATAAGGATTCAAGTCATGATGTGCTATGCTGACTTGACATTTGTGGGCTAACAGTTGGTCTTACTGGTTGAGTAGCCTCACTGTGCCAGGCGTTGTTCTGGGCACTTGAATCCAGCTGATGTTCATCGCTGCCTGTGAGGCAGCAGTGCCATTTCCATTCTGTAGATGAGGGGACTGAGAATCAGAAGATGAGAGAGGTCCAGGGCACGTGGCAAGTATTTGGCAGACCCAGAATTTGAACCGAGACCTGTCTGACTCCAGAGAGTCTATTTTCTTCCTTTAATTATTCGAGGAAAGAAGACTGTAAAAGTGACTGCAAATTTAAAGATCTTCATTAGTAAGTCTTTAGAACAGATCCTTTGACCAAGTAAACCCCCCTAAACTAAATCCTGATTGCAGATAA
This sequence comes from Oreotragus oreotragus, assembly GCA_006410675.1. Classification (NCBI taxonomy): domain Eukaryota; kingdom Metazoa; phylum Chordata; class Mammalia; order Artiodactyla; family Bovidae; genus Oreotragus; species Oreotragus oreotragus. Next base: position 149,618 of record SJYX01018975.1, on the reverse strand, counting down.
ATGGACAAACTATGTTCATTAACTTCTGTATTTTCATCCTCCTCTTTGATTGAGTGATGCTTGTGCATTGAATTTCTCCTCAGCTCGCCTGGATATTCTGCACCAAACTGTTTCCCAAATTTATTCTCTAAATATCCTCATCAGTCTATAGACATCCTTGAATGAGGTTTCCACTTTTGCTATAAACATCACGACTGATTTTCTCTCCAGTGTCTCTTACTGGCTGTGGCTACTCCCAAGATGCTGTGGTAATTATAGTCATACTTAGAACTTATTGTGCACCTACTATGTACCAAGTGCTATGCCCAACATGACTTTTTTCCTCACAACCACTTTGATAGGTTTCTATATCATTATTTGATGGATAAAGAGACCAAAGCATAAAGAAGTCAGGTAACTTGCACAAGGTCCCAAACACAGTAAATGACCTGGATTCGAAACTAGATCTCACTCTTAAGTTCTCTTGGATGATCTGAACTGCTCCTCTGTTTTAATGACTGAACACTGAAAGGTGGTTTAAGAAAATCAAAGAATTAATTTCGCTTAACTGGGTCTGACAACCATTTGTTTACAATGCTGCTTTCCTAAAATGAGCTGCGACTTTTTCCTGGAATATCTCATTTGGTTCACTTGGATCAGCTGGTAAAGAATATGCCTGCAAATGCAGGAGACCTGGGTTCAATCCCTGGGTTGGGAAGATCCCCTGGAGATGGGAATGGCAACCCACTCCCGGTATTCTGGCCTGGAGAATTCCATGGATGGTATAGTCCATGGGGTTGCAAAGAGTCAGACATGACTGAAGACTTTCACTGAAACACTTAAACTTAGCATGTTTCCTACCAGAAGCTCACCAGTCTGGTACATTACTGTAACTGCATAGCTCATGGCCTGATGCCTTTTTACAATCATCCCTCTCTCTGGTCTGCGCCTGCATTCCAGTGATAGGTTGCTCACCACCCCTTAGCACAACCCAACCCATCTTTGAACAGTGCTTTAAGAAAGTTCCCATCCCATAGCTTCCATTCACTGTTAGTAGCTCTGAAAGGGCCCTTTGGGTGACATCACAATTTCAAAGCTCTTCCTAACCATCTTTATGCAGGAATAGACCACCCAGGCAGGTTTGAGTTTGGTCACATACATTTTTTTTTTTTTCATATGTAAACCATGGAGAAACCCAAGCTTATACAAGAGTTCACTTTGCAGCCGCATTTCGTTCCTGTCTCTCCTTCCTTTTTTCTCCTTGGAGATAACTTTGACAACTGCATGCACTAATGCAAAGAGATGAAGAACAAGGGCTTCAGTGCCAGACTGCCCAAATTTGAGTTCCCCAGTCTCACTTACTAATTGACTTTGGGTCAGTTACTTAACCTCTCTGTGCCTTGGTTTCCTCATTAGTAAGACAGAGATAAAGCGCTGTAAGATAGAAAATACTTAGCTCATAGGAATGCAGAGATAATTAAATGAGTTAAAATATGCAAGGTGTGTTTAGAACAGTGGTTGGCACATTGACACTTGATAATCACTGTCTGCAGTTACTCACATTATTATCTTTAAAACTTAAAGTGGATCCCTGGTCCCCTGCTCAAGTCCAGCCATGTTTCCTGGTAGAGTGTCTGCTGCCACCAACACCGGCCTCCTCCAGCTTGGCTCTGACATCACAGCTGGCTGTAAGACAGAAGGCACTTATCAGCCTGAGGGAGGCCTCTTGGTCATTCCATGGGTGGCCCAGATGGCAGGCTGACATGGAAGTGAAAACAACATGCTCTGGAAACCTTTGAGTATTGCATAAAATCAGCGATCTCCTGCTGAAGCGGCACACCATACCCTCTCTTGGTTTCCGCTCCCCATCTCCAATTCTGAAGAGATTGTCAGGAGTCACTGAATCATTGAAGCTGACCCTGGAATGAATCTTTAAGATGGTCTAATCTCAACTCTGAGCCTCAGAGAGGTGAAGTAATCCACCCAAGTTTGGCTCAGTTTGCAGTGGCCTATGTAATGCAAGAACTCAGATTCCTTGATTTCCAATCAGCAGCAGAGGTGGCTCAGACGGTAAAGCCTCTGCCTGCAATGCAGGAGACCCGGGTTCGATTCCTGGGTCGGGAAGATCCCTTGGAGAAGGAAATGGCAATCCACTCCAGGACTCTTGCCTGGAAAATCCCATGGACGGAGGAGCCTGATAGGCTACAGTCCATGGGGTCGCAAAGAGTTGGACACGACAAAGCGACTTCACTTCACTTCACTTTTCTGTTCAACCCTTTGTAGGAGCAGGTGTGGTGGCTGAAGCAGGGACTTCTGTCCTTAGATTGTCCCAGCACCAGGGGACACAGTTGCTGCTCCTCCTGGCTATAAACAGGGCAGTTCCTCCTGACCTTACTGGAATGGCATGGAGTAGGATGAGAATATCACTGCCGGCCCCAGCTCCCAGCCCCCAGCCGAGCATCACTGCTCCCTATTAAAGGTGCACCTATCCCTGCCACCATCAGAGGATCTAGGGGACAAGTTATCCAGCCAGCTCCTAACACCAAGGCCTATAGCTCATGCAGAGAATGGGCTCCCTAAAATGCCCATCCCCCAGACACATGCCCATCAGTGGGCAGCACAGCCTCTCTGTGTCCAGCTCTGGCAGCAGTCGGGAGTGGGGTCAAGGCCTTCAGGAGACCTGCTTTCTGCTCCTAGAAATGCCCTTGACTTGCTGTGTGGCCTTGACTTTCTGACATATAAAGGAGAATGGGGCCAGGTAATCTTCAAAGGTGAAGTCTTCATTTCTGTATGCAGCATTCCTCACACACCTCTGAGGTTGGCATGACCCGGGAGACCAAGATGAGGACCTGTCCCCAGAAGCCCCTAGACTAGTGTGAAAAAGGAGAGGAAACGCAGCTCTCGTGGGAAGGCCCGGTCTTCCCCTGAGAAAGGCCTGGGCAGAGTCGACTTCACCTCTGGGGTTTCGTTTCCCTTCTTCTGTAAAGTGGGGCTAGTAGCATCTTGTCACCGGGTAGAGGGAGAATGAATGAAGTGAGCCTCAGTGAAGCGTGGGCATCATTCCGTGACGCCGTGTTAACCAGCAGTGATTTTGTCGTTCCTGCGGTGGGCCAGGTTCGCCTCCCTTCGCTGGTTTCCCCGGAAGGACAGAAAGAGATAGCTAGAGTGGAGAAAGAAGAGGAGAAGAGAGCGAAGCCGGAGGAGGATGCTCCTGCCTCCAAGAGAGGGGAGCCGGCGAGGATCAAAATCTTCGAAGGAGGGTAAGAATTATGTTTGGTTTGCAGTGTCTGCTCTCCATGCAGTAAGTGCTCACGCCCGCCCGCAGGCTGGGGGTGGTGCCTGCCTTCTGTGTTCAGAACGGTGGTCTGTGTTCAGAGGTGGTGAGCATCTCATTGGGCAAGGCTGTGCCCACAGGAGCCCTGGGCTTTCCACCTTCCAGGAAGTGCCATCTTTGTGGGACTTGCTGGCCACTTCTGTTAAGGAACACTGGCTCCTTGGTGGGGGGCTGGGGGACACCAGGTGTATGCTGGGGACTGGTGCCGTCTGGGTCTTCCCCCAGCCCCTCTTGCCTCAGATGCTGGCTGGGTTCCTAGACCCCACGTTGGGGTTGATAGTGACCCTCCCGGGTCCTATGGGGACTGCCATCTACGTTGGTGCATGTTCTGCAGAAGTCACCTCTGTCCTGCCTAAGCAGCCACGGTGACAGGTCTGGTGTCCCATGGGCTCTGCCAACTGGGATGTCTATAGGGCTGATGGTGCACTGCACTCAGCTGTACATACCGGTCTCTGGGTCTCTTCTTGGACTGGCCGGGTCCAGGACTCGTTGGTTTGTAAACATTTAGAGGAACACCCCTAGGTTTTCACCTTTGGTGCTTTGTGCTTGTAAACCTAAGGACTGAAACATCTCAGAATTCTCAGCTGTGGGGCTCTCGGGGCTCCCAGAAGGCTGCCTGGTTCCAGGCCTGCCCTGTGAAAGTGTCGTGCGAGCTGTGTTCTGTGTGACCACGTGTGTGCTCCCTGGGATGTGGGTGTCTGTACACAGGTCCCGTGGTGTCTGTCTCAGGGTCCCGTGTCTGTGTCCTCAGTGTAATCAATGCAGCCCTCTTCCTACCCAGTCCCGAGGGATAACGGCATGGAGGAAAACCTGCCTCCCAGGGAGGAGGGTCTCCAGGAATCCATGTCCCCAGGAACATGGAATGTCACTGGGGCCTACAGTCCTCCAGCACTTGCAAGTGCCCAACTCACAAGATCAAAGTGGGAGGTGCCAGGTTCCTCTGGAGCATTGGGAGATGAGACCAAGCCCAGCTCCTGAGGCCACTGGTGGGCATCCATCAACACTGACCAGCAGGGTCTCCCAGGAGGGGTGTTTGAAAACTGAACTTGGGGACTTGTCACAGCAATAAGGAGGTGAGTCAGGGATGGCAAGCCTCCTGCAGTGACAAGGGCACATCCCCAAAGGAGAGAAATATCTTGCCCAGAGTTCCCGTAACTGCTCCATTGAGAAACACTAGACCAGCGGGTTTTTCCAAACACTGTCTTTCCACCTGGGGCTGGCGGGTTTCCTCTTCTGCTACTTGGTTAGAGCGCCCCCGTGTGTCTCTGTGTTCGCACATCATCGGATCCTCCAAAGGCCACATAAGACTTCACCCCAGGATTGGTGGATCAGTCACAGCCTTCTCCCTGCAGCTTCAAGGACCATCTGTGGGGTCCCAGGGGCGGCTGAATGTCAGCTGGTGTGAACAAAGGGGTCTGCTTCTGCCTTGAGAGGCAACAGTCCCCAGACTGGAGATCTGGTTCCCCGAGGCAGTTGCCTTGTTCTGAGCCCCGAAAGGGCACCTGGCAGGAGCCTCTCCCCAGCCCAGTTAGTTCACAGCTCCAGCCGCCTCCCAGAGTCTCTGCCACATGATCTACCTTCAGCTGAGAGGTTAAGGCCACGTCTGCGTCCTCTTCTCCTCTTCCTGCGGTCTGGTCAGGGGTCCCCACTCTAACCTATCCCCACCATTCCATCCAGGTCATCACTTAGTCCCACCCTCTCTGTTCAGAATCTCCCTGTCTTGCCAGGTCCGGCATCCCTGCCCCACAGTGGCTCTCCCACTAACCTGTTCCACTGGGACAGTCTCCTCACCTCTCCAGCTCTGCCTCTCATCGGTAAAAGGGGATAATTACACACTTTGTGGGTTGTGGGGGATCCTGTGCTGCCCTATGTAAAGACTAGCATAGTTCAAGGTGCTAAAAAAATGGGTATCGGAGTATTTTTTCATTTTTGTGTCCACTGTTTTGATCCCCTCCGGGACAGTCTCACTCTGTCTACTGTGAAGAATGTCACTCTCACTCTCTCCACTTGTCACATTTAATTTCAGCACTTTGGTAGGGGGAATGGAGTTATGCAATGCCACCAGTCAGGTCATCTTCTCCCACAGCCCCACTGTCCCATCTGGGCCCCCACTGTACCTCCCACCTTTGCTTCTGGCGACCCCTCGATATTTACGGTTCTTTGAGGGCTGGTGTCACCCTCCAGGAGGGTTTGCAAATGTGGACTTGAAAGTTTGGGGTTGTCACAGAACTTACAAGTGCTCTGTACCAGAAGATAGCCAGAGCCAAGAGGGTCATCTATGATCCTGCTCTCAAGGAGGCTGGCTCAGGGGCAGCAGAAGGCCTGGAGCTGAGGTGTGGACCATCAGTGTTCAGATGCTCAAAGCAGGCAGGGACCCCTGCGCCCGAAGTAGCCAGAGAAGGCTTCCTGGAGGAGGTGGGCTAGGCCTGGAGGGTATATGAGACCGAGACCGGCAGAGAGGAAAGGTGAGTCAGACGGCAGTCTGGGCGTCCTAGTGACTCATGCACCTGGTCAGTTGGACTAGTTTCCTGTAGCCTTGAATGGTCTCCCTGGTCAGTGTTGTCTGCCTCCTTGGCTAAACTTCATCCCTGCCCCAAGGACACAAAATGTGAATCTCCGGCTAGGACCTTACTCCTGAACTGTAGACCATTGCTTCTGATGCCTCGTGGGCACCTCTGCCTGGAAGACTAGGGCACCTCAGACTCAGTATATGCTGACCAAGCCCTACAGGTACCACCAACAGCATCTCCTTCCACCTTGGGAACCAGATCCTTAGGCTCAAAACAGCTCTGTCTCATCTCCATTAACAAATCCTGTCAACTCACCCTGTGAAGCCATATCCAGAATCTGCCCGTTTCTCCCATGTCCCAGCGTAAACCGCTGCCGAGTTTCATCCAGATCATCACAGTCTCCTGCTAGAATCTCCGGCCTCCATTCTTACCCACTATCATGTATTCTTAACCCGGCAGCCAGAGCGATCCCGCTTAACATCAGCAGACCCTGTCACTCCCACTCTGCACCCTTCACAGACCTCCAGTAGACTGAAGCGATGCAGCAGCAGCAGCGTGTGTGTTCTGGCCCCAGATCCTCCCTGAGCTCTGCCTGTCCCTCTGCCCCTTGCTTCTCCTTTTTCTTTTAAACGGGTCTTTTAGCAGTTTTTTGTTTGCGTATTTACTGACTGAGTTTTGCCATCACATGAGCTTTCGCTAGTTAGTTACGTCAAGCGGGGCCACTCTTTAGCTGCAGCACACAGGCTTCTCCCGGTGGCAGCCTCTCCAGTTGCGGCTCACGGGCTCGAGTGTGCAGGCTCAGTGGTTGTGATGCACAGGCTTGGGTGCATCACAGCGTGTGGAGTCTTCTCAGACCAGGGACTGAACCTGTGTCCCCTGCATTGGCAGGTTCCTGCCCCTTGCTGCCTGTGCTCCAGCCAAAGATCTCTTTGTCTGACATGCCGCTTTTAGGGCCTTTGCACTTGCTGCCCCCTCTGCCTTGAACACTTTTTTCAGAGTCCCACGGCTCCCTCACTTCCTTCCGTCACCCTTCAGAGAAGCCTTACCAGATCATCCTCCCCTGTGTACCTCCTCCAGCATTTCTTATCCAGCTTCCCTCCCCTGCTTTATTTTTCCCCAGTCACTAGTTTACTTCTGTTTCCCCCTCCAGAACATACACCCTGTGAGAGGTCAGGAATTGTGCTTTATTCATTGCTGTATCCCCAGTGCTGAAAATGGTGACTGGCATGTAGGCAGCGCTGGTGAATGTTTATTAACTGAAGGAATCTCCCTTTACCTGAGACCTCAGGTGAGGGGCTGTGTCCCTGAACTCAGCAGCCCTTAGAATCCATGAACAGTGGAGACTCTGGGTCTCAGGAAGGAGGAAGGCAGAGAGTCAGGGCCAACTCATCAACCTGAAGTCAGACTTGGCCTGGGAAGGTGAAGTCAGGTGGCTTCGGCTATGGGGCAAGCACCTGGGGCTCGGAGCCAAGGCTGTTTGCTTGCGGACCTGCCCTGCAAGTGTTACAGGTCAAAAATGAAACATGATTCCAAAAAGGGCTGGCTCATGGGTTACCAGCTTCCTGGCCAGTGCCCGCTCTGAGTAGATCCTTTCTGTCCTGGGGGCCAGAGAGGAGTGGTCCTGGGCACCCAGCTCTGGAGACGGGCCGCCGTCCTTCCTGGGTGAGTCCAGGCCATGAGGGCCATGTCTTCTTTCTGACTCAGTGCCTTGAATTCTGACTCGCTCTTGAATCCTCAGGCTTCTCCCGGGAGTGTAGATGTGCAGCTTTGCGTGTGGCCCCTGTGGGCCAGGAGCAAGTTGTCCAGCTCCTATCACATGTGCCCACACTGGGTTTAGTTCTCTTTCTATTTCTCCCAGCCCTGTTGTTCCATCTCTCCTAGGGAATATGACCTGGGCTTTTGTGGACACAGAGGAGGGTGGGATATTGCAAAGTACAGGTGCGACATTCAATGGCCCAGACCAGGGAGGTGGCAGTGGAGATGGGGGTGGAGCTAGAGGACATCTGGTGAATCGAATACAAAGGGTGAGGATGAGAAGCTTGGAATGGAGAATGACTGCCACGTTTCTGGCTCAAGGATATATGGAGCTGCCATTTACGGAGATGGGCGGGGACGGGAAGGAGAGTAAGAAAGAGGTTTGGGGAAGGAGGGATCAAAGCTTGGTGGACAGTGTTCACTTTGAGATGCCAGTCAGACATCCAAGTGTTCAGGAAGGCATGTGGCAATTGGATATCTGAGCCTGGCCTGCAGAGGACAGGAAAGATACATTTGAGATATGCATAGATATTCACATTTTTCAGTGCATAGATGCTGTTTAGGAGGATGCACCTGGATGGGGGATCACTTGGGGAAATGGAAAGAAAAGAACAGGGCATCCAGGATGGAGCCGGGATGTGCCAGAGGACAGGTAGAGATGAAGCTGCAAGAGTCTGAGAAGGAAAAGCTGAAAGAATGAAGAGACCCGGCAGGGTGAGAAATCCTGGAAGTCAAGGGCAGAGGGAGTTCAAGGTCAGCTGGAGGGCCGTTCGAAGGCCCGGGACGGGGAAGCCAGGCAAGTGTCCATGGGATATAGCCACATGGGGCCCACTGGTGACCTTGATGGGAGCTCTTTTGGGAGATGGAGTTCTGAAGGTGGTGCGTGTAAACCTGTCCCAAGAGTCTGGTTATGGAGGGAAGGAGGGAATCTCAAGGAGGTGAGGGGTGGGGCCCGGACAGGTGTGTGTGAGGCTGAGCAGGCGATATTTATGTGGAGAGATCCTCCCTAGGCTTGTGCTGCTAGGAATGATTGACAGTAGTGGTGGGCGGGGGAGGGCTTGGCAGATGATGATACTGGGAGAGAAGGGGCTGAGTCCAGGCAGAGTCCTAGAGGAGGTGCAAGGCGTGGGGCCAAGCACTGATGAGAAGGGGGTGCTTCTCCTAGAGTAATGGTGCGGGGTGAGGGGAGACAGATGCTGGCACACTGCAGGCAGAACTGATGGCTTGGATCAGGGAAGAGGGGCGGGTTCTCTCAGCCCCCATCCAGACCTCTTCTCACCATTCCTACATACCTACATTCTCAACAATAGATCTGTGAATGGCTGTTTTGGAAAAAAACAAAACAAAAACAGGAAACGTCTGTTTCTAGGAAACCACTTAGATTCTTGGGAAAGTTATTCCTTTGTAAAGATTATCCTCCAAATAGATATCTCAGATGTAAAGCAGTCTAGCTAGGTCGACTCTCCACGCTGGCCTAGCATCATTCTATTGAGTACTCAAAGGACTTCACAGGAAACACTCACTCCAGGCATTAGACAAAACTGATTATGTCTCTATGAAACCCAGGTCACCGACAGTTTAAAAAAAAAAGAAAAGAAAAGAAAAGAAATATTGATCAAGGGGCAGACTGAGTGTCTGAGTCTGCTGGGGCCAGAGTCCCCAGAGTCTTGAGGATGGTCAGGGAAGACCTCAATGCCTCCTGTTAAAACGTAAAGGAGAATCCGCTTCTCAAGCTGATTTGGCCCTTAGCTATAGGGTCTAAGGCAGCAAGAGGCTCAGCTGAGGGGGTAGCATGCGACGGCCGCGGCGGCTGCACTGAGAACTGGGCCTCCCCTGGGCCTGGACCACATCTGCCTGAGCCTCCACCTGCCTCCTCCCTGTCCTGGGGGATCCCCTTCTCTCCTGTGAGGGAATCGGCCTCTTAGCAAACAGTGGCACACGCTCCCCCTCTTTCTTTCAGTCTTTATTTCTTATTCATCTTTAAAAATGCGTTTTTACTCACGTATTTATTAGGCTGTGCCCGGTCTTAGCTGTGGCGTGCGAGAGCTTCCATCACGGCACATGGACTCTTAGTTGCGGTATGTGGCATCTAGTTCCCTGACCGGGGATCGAACCCAGACCCCCTGCACTGGGAGTGCTGAGTCTTAGCCACTGTGTTTGTTTTTATCTAAATTTTACATGCACAGAGTTGAAAAAGCCAAACATCTCTATAAATTTTGTTATGGAAGATGATAGTACCCTTCTTTCCCCTACATTTTCTGCCCTGCCCCACCCCCACCCCAGAAGCAACAACTTTCATCTCTTCTAGCTGATTATCTTGGTCAACCTTCGTATCTCTGAATATTGTGCCTGGGTTGCTACTCTTGGGCTTTTCAGCTTTAGGTGCTAGCTAGTGACTCACAAGCCTTTCCCTAGTCCACACATGACCCCTCATCCCCCATCCTCTTCCACCCCAGAAGCAACAACTTTCATCTCTTCTAGCTGATTATCTTGGTCAACCTTCGTATCTCTGAATATTGTGCCTGGGTTGCTACTCTTGGGCTTTTCAGCTTTAGGTGCTAGCTAGTGACTCACAAGCCTTTCCCTAGTCCACACATGACCCCTCATCCCCCATCCTCTCATCAGAGTCGTACCATTTATGCTTCACAGCTATGTTATATGATACTTTTGCTTTCATATACAACTTCTGTTTTCTCTAGGAATAAAAGTTGTATGTGTGTTAACTTCACCAGTTTTCTATATGCTGTGCTGTGCTTAAGTCGCTTAGTCATGTCCGACTTTTTGCAAACCCCGTGGGCTGTAGCCTGCCAGGCTCCTCTGTTCATTCTCCAGGCAAGAATACTGGAGTGGGTTGCCATGCCCTTCTCCAGGGCATCTTCCCAACCTGGGGATCAAACCCAAGTCTCCTGCATTGCAGGCAGATTCTTCACGAGCTGAGGTACCAGGGGAGCTCCAGTTGTCTATATATTTATTGTTAATTCAACCCCCAAATTCTCACTTCACAACTCTCCCCTGAAGACGTTCAGATGCATTGGGTCCTCTGTAAATCATCCTGCGGACACAGTCCCTCCCTGAGGGATCCTGTGGACTTCAGGCCACACAGGCTGCTCCCTGAGCCTGGAACACAGCTGTCTCCCCAGGGCTCCCTCACTTTCACCCTGGAGAGTCTCTTGCCTCCTATGCTTGATCGCCTCATAGCCGTACATCTTCCTTTTTCCTGGAAGACCATCCTCATTTTCACAGAGACCATCCTCCAGCATGATCTCCTTGGGAAAGGGCCTGTGAGAGGTGAGCTTGTTCAATGCTTTGCATGAGCGAATGGACTGAGGTGTTTTGATTGTGTTCCTCAGTTGGCTCAAGTGTCTAATTCTGTGTTGGAAGTCATTTTTCTTTAGAGTTTTGAAAGCGTTGCTCCCTTCTCCTCAAGCGTCTGGGTTGTTCTGAAGAATTCCAGATCCATCCTGATTCTTGTTCCATCCTCTATGACTGTCTGAGGGTCTTCTCCTCCTGCTGCGAGTGGCGACTTCTCAAGCCTGGGTCTCGGTGTGGAGCAGTTTTCATCGCTCGCTGATGCTTTCAATCTGGCAAGTCAGGGACTTCTGCTTCAGCTTCGAAGCTTTCCTGAATGGTTTCCTTGAGGATTTTCTCTATGGTTTGCTCTCTCCTCTCTGTGGTACTCCTGTTATTCAGGCATTGAGTAAGCCCTGGCTCGTTCCTCTAATTTCTATGCCTCTCTGCCAGAATCCCCATCTCTTTGTAGTTTTGCTCTCCTTTCTGGGGACCTTTGCTTTATCTTCCAACCACTCGTGTTTTCATTTCTGCTATCACATTTTTAATTTTCCTTGCATGTTCCTCTTATATAAGTAGTATCCTATTCTCTTTTACTGAGAATATCTTTATTTATGTACTTTTGTTAGTTAAAATATTCTCTTTTTTTTTTGAAACCGGCATCATTTTCTATTTTTTAAGTTGAATGATTTTTAAAAATTTTTACTGGAGTACAATTGATTTACAGTCTTGTGTTAGTTTCTGCTGTGCAGCAGAGTGAATCAGCGATGCGTATACATATATCCACTCTTCTAGAGTCTTTCCCATCTCGGTCTTTACAGGGTATGGAGAAGAGCTCCCTGTGCTATGCAGTAGGTCCCTACTAGTTATCTGTTTTGCATATAGCACTGCATACGAGTCAGTCCCAATATTCCAGTCTATCCCTCCTCCCCTTTGCCAGCCTGGTAGCAATAAGTTTGTCTTCTACATTTGTGACCTTATTTCTGTCGTGTAAGTAAGTTCATTTGTACCAAGTACCCTGTTCTTATTTGACTGATTTCAGGCCTCTCGGAGGCTATTAACGGTCATTGTTTTGTCTTCAGTACTCTGTTCCCCTTGATTTCTGTGTCCTTCAGGTTCCCTTCACCTTGTCTTTGTTTAGTCTCTTCCCTCAGGTATCTGATAACCTCTGGTGTCTGCGCATGCTAAGAGTGGGAGGCTCAAAGATGCCTGGGCACCTGAGCGTGAGAGCAAGGCTTCCCCGAGACTAGGCTGTTCTACTGGGGAGGCTGCAGTGGCAGAGTCTTGCGTCTTTCTTCTTGGATGAAGACTCCAGCCTCCCATCTGAAGGTGGCAGGGTTCATTTCCCATAGTCTGAGAGCCACAGAAAGGAAAAAGGTGGGAGGCAGAGTGAAAGGGAATCTCAGCCTCCAGTGGTGCATTCACTTCATCTCTTCATTTGTTTGCAGTTCCCCATCCTGCCATCACCTGGCCTGAACCCCCTCAAAGGCCTTCCATCTCACCCTTTGCAGAGAATAAACCTCCAGGCTTTTCCAGGAGTGATCTCCCGGCTGCTGGAGTTGAGAAAGGAGTGAGGTCTGACTGCTTCTAACAGGACTTTCCACTAGTTGTCCTTATCTTGGTTCTCCCCGTACGCACCTCCAGAGTCCTTGAGGGCCCCTGTGGCATAAGTCGAGTTTATTCTCATATAACCTGCTGTCAACTTGGATTCCATTCTGTTGAGTCTGCAAAGTCTTGTTCAGTCATCCATCTCTTTCCAGCTTCCAAAACTGCATTGCCAGTATCCTCTCCTGCTCTTCTCGTCTGTGTGTGTTTATTATGCCGAGAGAGAAAAGCAAAGGGAAAGGAAACGTAAATACTGTTTCCCCACCATCTTTATAACAGGCGACTAGTAGGGTTGTTTTTTAGAATGTTTTAGGCACAGAACTCATTCTTCCAAATAGCTCTCCTGAGAAGGTCACCCTGCAGCCTTTCCTATAGGTCCTTGGGGCTCTGTGGCACTTCCTTGAGCGTCTGGGCTCAGAGGAGCACAGCGGGGAGGTGTTGGTGTTCCAGAAAGTCTGGGAAGTCTTTGGGCATTGGCCTGAGACAGAATGAAATTCTAGGCCCACCTCTGGCAATTACTGGCTAGTCCCTAAAGTAGGCTCCTTAGTGAGAACTAAATGGTAAGATTCTATGGGCTCTTTACTGTGGCATATAGGAAGTGCTTAGCAAAGGGGCCGCTGCCTTCCTTGCTTCCTTCCCCCTTCAGTGTTCTTTCCCTCCTTCCATCTTCCTTTCCTCCCACCTCCTTCCCTCTCCAGCATGACTGTGACCTTCCCCGGGCTCCAGTGGCCTTCCTCCCCAGGCACGAAGAGCTGCTGGAGGTGTAAGCCAGGCTCTGTCTCTGACAGCTGTGTGTGAACAGTGTATCAAGAAGGTGAGCTGCTGCTGCTGCTAAGTCACTTCAGTCGTGTCCGACTCTGTGCGACCCCATAGACGGCAGCCCACCAGGCTCCCCCATCCCTGGGATTCTCCAGGCAAGAACACTGGAGTGGGGTGCCATTTCCTTCTCCAACGCATGAAAGTGAAAAGTGAAAGTGACGTCGCTCAGTCGTGTCCGACTCTTAGCAACCCCATGGACTGCCGCCTACCAGGATCCTCCGTCCATGGGATTTTCCAGGCAAGAGTACTGGAGTGGGGTGCCATTGCCTTCTCAGGAAGGTGAGAGTTGGAGGCTAATCTGTGGACAATGAAAGTGAAATAAAAAAAAGAGAAATGATACATGGGTTGGGCAGGTTGAAAGTCTGACACTGGGATTGAGCATGGGTCTCCCTGAATTTTATTATCTGAAAATTATAGGAAATTTTACCTTTTCCATCTTTGGGCATTGTTTGAAATGAGACCTCCTTGTCGGAGGGAGGGAGGTAAGTGGGGTGAGTCCCAGAGCTGGACACTTTGGGCAAATCATCTTTTCTCTCTGGATTGCAGTCTCTCTGGATTGGAGGATATGGGAAAGGGCTTGGGTCTTGGAGTCCGGAACTGGGGGCTGCGTCCTGACTCTGCCTTTACCAGCGCTGAGGCCTTGGGTAGGCCTTTGCTCTTTGTGAACCTGGCTTTCTCATCTGTAGCATGAATGGTCACTGTGTGGCTCGGGTGAACCATCTCTGGCTCTCATGACGTGATGTGCAGGGTCTTTCCAGCTCTTGTCAGTTAGTGAGCTGTTTTAGCTCTGCACTCAGTACTGAGGAAGATATTACTCGGAGACAGTTTACAGGGAGGGGTCTGAGTGAAGGGCCTACGCGGGCTGCCACAAGTCCTTGTCCCTCCCTCAGAGAAGCTGCCTTCTCTAAAGGTCAGGAAATCTAAGCCGAGCTCATCTGCAGGGTGCCCCTGCCTGGGCAGGAGTCCTTGGCAGTGTGCCCCGGCCTGAGATAAGATATCTGTTGGGAAGAATTTCCTCTCGGAGTCCAGAGTTGGCTGTTGTGTACTGCTTTGCCTGGACACACACAGGTGAGGAGATGAGGGGGGCAATAGACATATCAAATCTCTAGGACTTGCCAGAAAAATGAGGAGCTTAGAAAAATTAAGACAGAGTTGGACCAGAGTCTCTTGGAGGAGGGGTCCCTGCTGTGGTCTGTCCCCTGCAAGCGTCAGCTGCTCCTTGCTGCCCACAGTGGGGAAGGCCCAGCCTCTGGGATACCCTCCAGAGGCCACTTCCTGCCACCTGTGCCTGCCCACCTGAGTATCTTCAGTCATGCTCTTCAGTGCCTCCCTGGAAGTGGAGGTACCTGTTCGTGCCACTGTGAATGTTAAATAGAATCAGACACATTAAATAGAATCGCTGTCCAGGGTCTGGCCCAACCCCTCCCGCTGCACTGCCAAACAGAGGGGATGAGTGGCATCTTTCAGTCCCACCCCCTGAGCAGAGCCCTGTATCTCAGTTGAGCAGAACATGGTGATGAGAGCATAACTTTGGCATCAGCCAGACCTGGGTTCAAATTCTGGTTCTGCCACTGATTTAGAAAATCACATAACATCTCTATGGCTCAGGTTTCTCATCTGAAAAATGGGAATAATAACAGCACCTGTTGAGCAAAGCTGAGAATTAAAGGAAATGCTGTTTGTATATCATGTGCCCAGCACAGTGTTGGGCCTCTTAATCTGCCATGAATGATCAGTATTCACTTACATGGCCGCCTCTTCCGGTAAGGAGTCAGCCGGTGCCTCCTCCCTCTTCTGCAAGCACACCGTGGTAGAGAGTGGACGCTGAAGCCAGACCACCTGCGTGGGAGCCCTGGCTCTAACACAGCAACCAGTTGATCATAAGTGAGTCAGGTAATTGCTTTGTGGCTCAGCTTCCTCATCTGCAGGAAGAGGATGATAATAGCAATTACGTCTCAAAGAGTTTGTATGAGGCTTAACTAAGAAGCATGTGAAGAATTGATAGTGCTTGGTGCGTAGCAAGTACTCAATCAAAGTCCACTGTTATCATTATTTTGAAAGGGTCCCTAGAAATCATTTGATCCAAATTCCTCACTCTGCCAATGAGGAAACCACAGCCCAGGGAGGCATTAACACAGCATAGGAATACTAGAAGCCAGCCTCTTGGCCTTCACTCAGAACATGCCAACGGGAAGAAGGGAGGAAGGCTGTGTGGTTGACTGTGTATGAGGGCACAGGATCTGTGCCATCTCGCCGTGGCCATGCTGATGGCAGGGAGGTGGCATTGTGGTGAATTAGGCTGGGATTCTGACGCACTTTCAGCTCCCATGAAAAGAGACGTTTGACTCCAGAGGATCCCTTGTGTTCAAGAGCTAACAGGGTGGCCTGGTTGGGGAGACACACCCTAGCGGTTTAAGGAGGGCCTCCCCCAACCATGGGGTGGACCCTACTTGGAGAGTTAGAGCCCGACCAGACAGAGAGGCCTGACGTGGCCTTGGATAGAAGGAGCATACCCTGGAGAATTCAGGGCTGATGGTTCATGGGGTTGGCAATTTGCTCTTAAACAGTTCTGGAAAAAAAGAATTTTTTTAGAACTATACTTTGAACATGTTTGTGATTGTTTCACAATAAATACTTAAAAAAGAGAATGAACTAGCTTGGCTCAGAAGAAAGGAGGCCAGGAAAGCCAGGGATTGAGGAAAGAGGTTAAAAGGGCAGAGGCTGTCAGGGGCCGCCGGGCAGATTTCCGAACAAGCAGAATCAGCCAAGGCCGAGAAAGGGAGCTAAAGGCAACAGATCAGAGAAAGCCGGGCCTGAACTCCAAGCAGAATGTTGGATCTGTGCTGTGGACGGGCGTCCTCTGTCACCGTAGGCGGCTTGCAGACCAGAAAAGGACAGCCCAGCTGGTGGGAGGTGGGTCCCAGGGCACAGCAGCCAGCAGAAGGCAGACTGGGCTGGAGCCTGGGTACCAGGGGGCGGGCGTGTTGGGCAGGCCAGTTCCCAGGGACACGGTGACAGCAGACAGGACCGACACGGGGCGGGGTGGGGGGGGGTGGGGACAAACCCAAGGCAGCCAGGGAGAAGCCAGGCTGTGAGCGAGGCCTTAGGACCCACTCGCAATGCAGCTGGCAGACTGGGGCCAGGAGGCAGCCAGCCCGGGGCCAGGCCGGGCTTCTGGGAACTGGAGCCAGGAGCAGACAGGGCGCTTCCCTGGGGAAGGCTGCAAGGAGCAGAGATGGCTGGCAGGGCAGAGGGTGGAGAGGCTGGTCCACCGGCTGTGCTGTTCAGCAGGGAGGCAGGACCTTTGGGGCCTGGGAGGACAATGTGTTCACCCAGCCGGTCCAGTTGCGCCCAGGCTGATTCAGAAAGAAGAGGAGCCACCCCCTAGCAGAGATGAAGAAACCAGTTCCCATCAACTTTGTAAACATCAGCAGATGCAGCAGTCGGGCCGTCTCTTGGAAGCGTCTGAGACTGCTTAGCTCAGGAGCTCGGGCCCAGACCCTACAAACCACGATTTTTCTGAGCTTCGTCACCTCCCAGTGTGTGCCCTCTGTCGGTTCTGATTTCACCAACGAGCGGTGAACCCTTCCCATGAAGAGGGCAGCTGAGGATGTGCGTCCTCCTCCTCCTCGGTAGTCAGGGGTCGGGAGGGAGGAGGGGAGGGGCTGAGAGGAGGTGGTGGATTGGATGGGTCTGGACCAGGGCAACAGAGTGCCCTGGGGAGCCAGCCGTAGGCTGAGCGGTGACCCAGGAGCTCCAGCTGAGGCTGCAGGAGCCAGCGTGCTGTGGATTCATACAGGCTGGGCCCTCCCCCACCTGGATTCCAGCAGGATGCCCGTGGGGTCTTGTTGCCGCAGGAAAGGGCCCAGCAGTGACCCACAAATGTCCCCACGCTGGTCCAGGCTCTTTCCCTTCCCCCTTCTAAGGGCCAGAGTGCCTTTAGTCAGCCAGCCCTTACCTGAGGCAGAGGAGAGGCTATTGTGAACGCAGTGGGGCCTCGCCTGGGGTCCGGCAGGACAGGGCATCCATCATGCTTGCTCAAATCCTCACCAAAGAATCCTCCCCCTTCACTCTCTTCCTTGGGTCTCCTCTGCCTGGTGTGCCAGGAAGGGCCATCCCAGCAGAGACAACACACTGAAAGCAGCCAGCTGGGGGCCCCAGGTGTTGGACCTTCTCCCTAGAACAACCATGAGACTCCTGGATGGGCTCAAGCACTGGGTTCCTGCAGGAAGTAGTAAGGAGGAGGTTGGGGTTCCGGCAGGCTGTGCACACAGGCCTGGCCATGCCCCATAGGGACCCCTCTCTACGCCCCACCTGCTGGGTGGGCCTGGGTGCCGTCCCTTTCCTCTCAAGGAATCAGGGTGCTTGTCTTGTCCCCTCCCTGGACTCTTGGGCCCTTGGCTCCCACCCACTCTGGCCCGCTGCATAGCCGCTACCCCGTGAGAACCTCCTGCAGGCTGTAATACAAACCACCGGGGTGATTTCAGGCGGCTCCCACAAACGCTCCTTATTACATTTGTCATGTTTTTTGCAAATGTGTGTCAGGGAAGACGTAACCAGCGTGTGAAACCTGTGATTTTGTGGCTGTGAAGCCCTTGGAGCAGGAACCTTGGGCTTCTGTTCAGGCAAGCCTGTCTCTGAGCTCAGATGCCTGGAGGGCCCGAGGCACCTGGCTCTGAGAAGCATCACTGCAGGCCTTTATGCAGTTCATGGGAAGATGTCT
>SJYX01018975.1:121490-131494 GCA_006410675.1 Oreotragus oreotragus | reverse complement strand
TGTGGGGGGGGGGGGAAGACCCCCCCGGGGGGGGGGGGGGGGGGGGGGGGATGATTGGGAGGGAGGCTGGGCACGCTGGTCTGGGTTGTCGTCTACGGTCTCGAGGAAGACCCCTGGCTCTGCCCCGATGAGCTGTCTGATCCGGGACAAACTGTTAGCCCACCTGTGCAGCTGCTCCTCTTCTGGGGGGGTGACCGGAACAGCACCGCCTCCTGGGGTTGAGGTGAGGATTAAATGAGAAAGCCTCGATCGCATCGCCCCAGCGGCATGGAACCAGTGTTTCCAGAGATGGAGGCTGCCATGCCTGGAAGGACGCTGGTCAGGCAGGACAGAGGCAGGAATGGTGGCGGCGGAGAGGGATCAGGAGTGTGGCCTCTGGGGCCGGGTCCTTCTCCATCACTGCTGGGTGTGTGACCTGGCGCAGTCGCTCAGCCCCTCAGTGCCCCCTTTCTCCTCTTCTGAGTGGGGAGAGCTCTGCTGACACAACCAAGTTGAGGACTGAACACATAAACAGGGCAGCTTGGTGAGTCCCACAGCTCCACTCCTGGCCCCTCCGGGCCGGCTTTGCACACATAGCTGTTGACCAGGAGGCTGGGCAGTACGTGGGAAGCACCGCTCAGGGTGCAGCAGTGAGCTGAGGATGAGGGGCAGGTAACAAAGGCAGAGGGTGGAGGAGGGAAGATTTTTCCAGATGGACAAACTGGCCCAAGACTAGAGGCTTGTGGTGCTGGCAAGGCTGGAGAGGGACAGGAGTTGCAGTGAGTGGGAGATAAGTAAGCTGTGGAGGGGCCTATGATGGGGTCATGGGGTCACAGGTGTCAGTGGGGGTGGGGAAGGACCTCTGTCACTTTCCCATTAAATGGAAAAGGCCATATTATTCATCCCTTTTTTAAAATGGGAACACACAAATGAAAAAATAACTATAAATTTTATAGACATTCCATGCACTGGGGCTATTTTTAAATCCCCTGTTATTCCTATAACTCCATTAGATAATTGGCCGGAAAGCCTGGCTCAGAAAGAACCCTGACTGGCTCCTTAGTCCCCTCCAGAGCACCCCGTGTTTGACTAGGCCCCAGACCACTTCCCTAGGTGCCCCAGCCCAACCTTCCAGACATCCCAGGCTTCTCTGCCTCTGCTCTTAATCTTGCTGTTCCCTCCACCTAGAGGAACCTCTCCTCTTCTTTAGCTCCGTATCCCCACAGTGGACTGTCCTCAGACCTCGGGTCACATGGCCCTGTTCTATGGAGTCTCCGAGACCTTTCCCCACCCTGCTGCTGCCTGCCATAGATTGCCTCTTCTGCTGAAGCCCCCAGACCCATTGTCTCACCTTATCTTGACTTGCTTTATTTTCTGTTTGGTTCAGACAAATGCATGTTCCCCCTCATGGCCAGCCTTAGAGCCCACAGACAGGGGAAACCCTTTTCATGAAATGCACTTACAGTTCACAACCGTAAATTTTAAAATGTAGGCAGTGGGCTGATGAGAATGATCTTTGGCATGCTGTGGTGCCCCTCACCAGCTGTGTGGCCGAGGGCAGGTCTTTGTGCGTCTCTGGGCTCACTTTCTCCATCTCTGGAGCACAGATAGCCATTTCTGCCTCCCAGGCTGTTGTGAAGCCAGAAGGCTAGAGGACACATGCGGTACCTGCCTCCAATCTCAGCAAACACTGAGGAGAGCTGTGGGAAACCTTAGCAGGCTCTGTCCTCATCCAGCCACTCTGAGCTGATTCTACATCTCATCTGGGTGTCATTCTGACCACAGGGTTGCCTTCTTGCCGACGGTTGCTCTGGAAGGCACTTCATGTGCTATGAACGGCAGACATAAGTGATGCTCCAGGGCCAGCATGCTAGAGAGCTGTCCTCAGGCCTCCAGGAGAGGTGGTGCGCTGATCAGTTCTCTACTGGCGCAGGGCCTGGTGCAGGGAGGTGTGGACTCATCGGGATGGAGCATTCCTTTCTGAGAGGCCACACCCAGTCCCGTCAGCCCCAGCCCCACTCTGGAGATGGGAGTCTCCGGCTGACAGGGTCCTGGCTCCGCTGTCAATGTAAGCCACGCAGTCGTGTCCAACTCTTTGCCACCCCATGGACTGAAGTCTGCCAGGTTCCACTGTTCGTGGGATTTCCCAGGCAAGAATACTGGAGTGGATTGCCTTTTCCTTCTCTGGGGGATTTTCCAGACCCAGAGTTCGAACTCTGTCTCCTGAGTCTCCTGCTGGGCAGGCAGATTCTTTACCACTGAGCCACCCGGGAAGCCCTCTGCTGTTAATGCCTGTGTGAATTTGAGGGGGGACCTCAGGCAACTTACTGACCTCTGGTGACCACTGATTGAAATGCAGCACGTGGCCACCTGGACTGAGTCCCTGTCCCCTCCAACAGTCCCCTCGCCATCCTGTCCTTCCCCTGCACCCGCCTACCCTCCCATCAACCTCTCCCACCCTCTCTGCAGTAATAGCAGCCGTGGCCTATTGAAGGCTTGCTGTGTCCCAGGTACAGAACTCAGGACTAAACCCTTCACAAATATAAATTCTAATTCCATCATCCCTTGCTGAATAGTATATGTATATATATATATATATATATATATATACATATATACACACACACACACACACACATACACCCATTCTCCAGATGAGGGAGTTGAGGCTCAGAGACACGAAGGAACTTGACTATAGTCACCAGAGCTATAATTCAGATTCAAACCTCTGTGGCTGCAGATCCTGGGTTCCTCCCTCCACAGCCCCCTGCCACTAACTGGGGACCCTGCTTTCTGCATCTTCTGATTCTCAGTCACCTGCATGGCAAATCCCAGCTGAATCCTGTTCCTGCCCCTCCACCTGCCCCTGGCCAGGCTCTGCGTGGACCCCACTGAATGTTTGTGGATAGAGATGATGATGATGGTGGTGGTGCTGGTGGGGGGGGCGGGTGCTACCCCAGGGCCCGTGGTGAAGGATGGAGTTGGCAAGGGGAGGTATCCTCTCCCCTCTCATAAAGAAGACTCTTTGGAGGCCGTGTCAGAAGCTGTAATCTTTTGAGATTTGCATCCCCAGGGTGAGCAGTGGAATGAACAAAAGTGAGGAAACCAGCTCCAAAAGGTGAGGGCTGGGCAGGGCCGAGGAGAGTGGAACACGAGGAAGGCCTCAAGGAGATGGCCCATTGTGTGCTTGGGGTGTAACTCCCAGTCCTTGAAAAATAGCTTCAGGGAGGTTCAGAAGCATCCACTTCCCCTTTACATTAGATGATTCCAGAAGAGCCGTGTCCCTGGCGGCCAGCACCTCATGTCCATTCTCTGGGTTTGCTTTTTCACGTCCAGTGCCTGATCATGGCCAGGTTCACTGGACTGGAAGCAGATGAGATGTTCTCTGCTAACTGGTCAGCACATCTTTTAATTTCTGACAAGTTTTCATAGACATGGCACTTCTGAAGGATAACCAGGCCAGTGGTGGCAACAGTCTGAACTAAATGTATGAGCTCTGGAAGCTTTCAACAGCCACATCTCTCACCCTGCCTCCCTCTATGCAAAGTGCCCATCCCTTCTATCATGCTAAGAACTATCCAAAGCATTCAAAGCTTTTAACCATAGAGAAGATGAGATGTGATCAGCCAGCAGGAGCTCGAGCCGTCCAGGGACCATTCCTGCTTGTGGATGTGCTGTGACCTCAGCCCCACCCTCCAGTGGTGAGGACCCTCATTTGGCTGCAGCTTCAGTCAGTCATTGAAGGTGATAAGTTGTTGAAAGGCTACCTGTAAACGTAAAGCTCACATGGTCCAGTCTGCCAGGCCTCCAGGGAAGCCTTGTTTTCTGTTCTTCAAGTGCAAATAACCAAATCTCTTTATTCTTAAACTCAGAATTTCTTCTAAATCTGTTCCCCATCTTGCACCTCTGTCATCCTGATATAAATCTGACCGTTTGGTTAACTTCACTGAGGCTTTTATTGACCCTGTGTTTTCTTTATTGGGTCTTGATCTTTATGACCAACCTAGATAGTATATTCAAAAGCAAAGACATTACTTTGCCGACTAAGGTCCGTCTAGTTAAGGCTATGGTTTTTNATGGGGAAACAGTGGAAAGGGTGTCAGACTTTATTTTGGGGGGCTCCAAAATCACTGCAGATGGTGACTGCAGCCATGAAATTAGAAGACGTTTACTCCTTGGAAGAAAAGTTATGACCAACCTAGATAGTATATTCAAAAGCAGATATGTTACTTTGCCGACTAAGGTCCGTCTAGTCAAGGCTATGGTTTTTCCTGTGGTCATGTATGGATGTGAGAGTTGGACTGTGAAAAAGGCTGAGCGCCGAAGAATTGATGCTTTTGAACTGTGGTGTTGGAGAAGACTCTTGAGAGTCCCTTGGACTGCAAGGAGATCCAACCAGTCCATTCTGAAAGAGATCAGCCCTGGGATTTCTTTGGAAGGAATGATGCTGAAGCTGAAACTCCAGTACTTTGGCCACCTCATGCAAAGAGTGACTCATTGGAAAAGAGTCTGATGCTGGGAGGGATTGGGAGCAGGAGGAGAAGGTGACGACAGGATGAGATGGCTGGATGGCATCACTGACTCAACTGACGTGAGTCTGAGTGAACTCCGGGAGATGGTGATAGACAGGTAGGCCTGGCTTGCTGCAATTCATGCGGTCGCAAAGAGTCAGACACGACTGGGTGACTGAACTGAACTGAACTGTAGCAGTAGTCAAATAGTGAATGTCAAAAGGAAGAAAATTCTTTAATTGGTATGATTTTGGCTGCCTCGGGTCTTCAGTCACTGTGTGGGCTCTCACTGTGGTGAGCGGGGCTCCTCTAGTTGCCATCCGTGCCATCTCTAGGTCCATCCGTGTTCCTACAAGTGGCATTATTTTGTCCTTTTTATGGCTGAATTTTATCTTTTTTATTGTTAAAAATAAGTTCTAGTTGATACAGCTTGTTTTGTTAAAGTTTTTTATATAAGAAAATGAAAAGTGAAAGTGAAGTCACTTAGTCGTGTCTGACTCTTTGTGACCCCAGGGACAGTAGCCCACCGGGCTCCTCCGTCATTGGATTCTCCAGGCAAGAATACTGCAGTGGGTTGCCATTTAAGCTAAACATAATTAAGTTTCATATTTAAAATCATGTTCTTGGGACTTCTTTCATAGTCCATTTAGTTGGGAATCTGCCCTGCAGTGAAAGGGATGTGGGTTTGACCCCTGGTCAGGGAACGAAGATTCCGCATGCAGTGGAGCAGCTGGGCACGTGAGCGGCAACTCCAGAGCCCATGCGCCACAGCTAGAGAATCCAGGTGCCACAGTGAAAGCTCCCATGTGCCACAGCTAAGACCTGACCCATCAAACAAACAAATATTTAAAATAATGTTCTTTAATCAATACGTCCCTAGATTGTTATCATTAGTGTGTGTCCTTGTTTACCAAGATGAGGCAGTATCTTCTGGGGACATACATTGATTTTTGTCTGTCCAGATACATGATACACTTAAAATAGCACTCAGGAAATTGTCGACCCCATTATTTTGCTTGGTTCTGGTGGAACTGTTAATGACAATGCCATTTTTCCATCCATCTCTTTCACATCCCTTCTCCCTGCAAACTGAAACTGAGCAGAAAACACTTCTCTTACATCCTCAGTGGGAAGTGCAACAGCAAAGTCACTAATTTTTTCCCTGGATTATTATTTAGATGCTGAGACCAAACAGGCTGTCTTTTCATTGGATTATATAAATGGGAATATTAGAAATCTATTCTTGATTATGGCCATACTTGGAGTGAAAGCAGGATCAATAATAGATTAACCTCAGAGACAGATAGAGCGATGAAAAGAGCATTATTTCTATGCTTACAGTAAAAGAGTCCAAACCAAGTTCATGACTTTTCTTGAACCTGTTGGAGAGATGAGTTCGCAGAACAATGACCTGAAATCTAAGGAGAGACAGGCGCCTACAGGTGATTATAATATACAAGGCTTTGTCTACCTGGAGCAGGTGCAAGCAGGCACTGGTAGGAATTAAGCTTAGTGAATTGGTCAAGGCCACAGGCAGGCTGGTAGAGAATGAAGGCCACAGATAACAGAGTGAGTTCTATTCATGGTCCTCTATATGGTGAGAGTACTTAGAAAGCTTCCTTTGCAGTGGGTGGCCCAAGGGCAGAGAAGAGTGTCAGTTGGGAAGGAGGAGAGGCCTGGATCCCTGTCCCTGTATACGACATGGGGAAGAAGGCTTCATCTGTGGAGAGATACAAAGAAACACAACGAGAAGGATAAAAGCTGCTCTTGACCTTATAGTGAAAGTGAAGCCGCTCAGTCGTGTCCGACTCTTTGTGACCTGTGGACTGTAGCCCACCAAGCTCCTCCATCCATGGGATTCTCCAGGCAAGAATACTGGAGTGGGTTGCCATTTCCTTCTCCCGAGGATCTTCCCGACCCATGGATTGAACTCAAGTCTCCCACATTGCAGGCAGATGCTTTAACCTCTGCACTACCGGGGAAGCCCTTAAATACAAGAATCCAAGTACTAACATCAAAGATTTTGAGGGAGGAAAGGAAGCCAGGTTGCAAGAAGAAGGGGGAGGAGGCAGGAGAGGAGGGGCGAAAGGGGTGGCCTTACAGACGTCTCCTGCCACCTACAGATGCCCAGGTGTTATGGGACTTTTCCCTGGGCCTCAAGAGAAGGGAGGACTGGAACTCGGCCCTACCAGAAATCAGACCAGACCAGACCCAGAATTCGAGTTCTCTGCCAAGAGGAGGTGATCAGTCTCCAATCCTCAGCTCAGGCTGAGGGCCCTTCAACCAGATTCCTGCGTCCAGGACCACTAGAAAAACAGGGAAGGATAGGAAGGGTTAAGAAGAGGAAAGAGAGGGGGAAGGGGAGAAAGGTCAATAAAATTTCTTGACCTTATAATACTGAATAAAACTCAAGTAGGAAAACGAAGTAGGGAAAACTCTCTACCCCTCTGTTAGGGAAAGGAATGTATGCCTGAGTTATAGTTCAGAGGGGCCAATCCCTGAGCTGTGTGGGCACAGTATCCACCTATGACTGAAGTCAAATCAGGACAACAAGAATGCTGTCATCCCTTCTCCACCATCAAGAAAGAAGTGGCAGTGATTTCAGTGCCAGGGGTTATCATCAATGTAGACAGACCCTCTCTGAGACACACTGGCAAACCGAAAAAATCCTCCACCCCTGTGGGAAAGGGCGGGAATCTGTGCAGAACTACAGCTGGGACGAGGGAAGGGGCTCTGAGAAGGCCACGTCTCTAAGACCCAGGGACACAGTGTCTAGCTAAGACTGTTAGTTGTACTTATTTATATGCAAGATCAAATGGTTTCAACTGTGATGTAGAAATTATAAACATGGATAAAATGAAAGTGCTAGAGATACAGTCTATACTAACAGAGGTGTAGGATGTCTTTGACAAGATAATCAATAGGGTAAATCAATAAAAATTACCCAGACTGAAACAGAGGGGAAAAAAGACTGAAAAAAAAAAAAATGGAAGAAAGCATCCAGTATTGTGGAATAATAATATGGAGCAGTGTAACAATTATGTAGTTGGGATCCACAAATCCATGAAGTTCAAAGAGCACCTTGTTGGATAAATCCCCATCCTACTAACACCAAGAAAAACAAGCCCACCTAAGCATAGAATATTCAGACTGTTGAAAACAAAAGGATAAAATACTGAAGACAGTGAGGGGGGAGAAGACACATTACATACAAACGAACAAAGACAAATAATAGAGCTGCCTTTTTCTCAGAAGCTATTCAAGGCAGAAGACAATAGAATAGTGACTTTAAAGTGCTGCATGAAAAAACTTTCAACCCTGAGTTCAATGCCTAGCAAAATATCTTTCAAAACTGAAGTTTTGAAGTTTTTCTTAAATAAAACCAGAATTTATTGCCAGCAGATTTACTCTACAAGATTGTTACAGGAAGTTTTTCAGGCATAAGCGCTGTGGTTGCAGACAGAATGTTGGTTCGATACAAACAAATGAAGAGCTCTAGACATGGAATAACGGAGAAGGCAGTGGCACCCCAACTCCAGTACTCTTGCCGGGAAAATCCCATGGATGGAGGAGCCTGGTGGGCTTGCAGTCCATGGGGTCACTAGGAGTCGGACGCGACTGAGCGACTTCACTTTCACGCAGTGGAGAAGGAAATGGCAACCCACTCCAGTGTTCCTGCCTGGAGAATCCCAGGGACGGGGGAGCCTGGTGGGCTGCTGTCTCTCGGGTCGCACAGAGTCGGACACGACCGAAGCGACTTAGCAGCAGCAGACATGCAATAACGTGAGTTAAACTAAATCTGTATTTGATTTCTTTGAAAGATAACTAACAGCCTCAAACAGAAAGTACTAATAGTTTCAAACTCCTGTGGGTCTATAGTGTATGTAAAAATCAGACAACAACAAAAGCACAGAAGTTAGGAGGAAGGAATTTAGAGTATACAGTTTAACTTCCTTAGAGAACGTGTAGAGCGATATGTGCGTTAGTTGCTCAGCTGGGTCTGACTCTTTGTGATCCCATGGACTGTAGTCCTCCAGGCTCCTCTGTCCATGGGATTTCCCAGGCAAGAATACTGGAATGGGTTTCCGTTCCCTTCTCCAAGGTATCTTCCCAACCCAGGGATCGAACCCAGCTCTCCCACTTAGTAGGCAGATTCTTTACTGACTGAGCTACCAGGGAAGTCCTGTGGAGCAGTATAATAATATTTGAAGGCTGACACTGATTAATTAAAGGTGTAGAGTATAAACTGTAGGGTAACCACTATTTTTTAAACAAATTGTAAATAATAAAGTAATGTGGAGATAAATTAACAAAAGTGCTCAATTGAAGATTAGAGTTAGATATTAGCATATTTTATGACCATTGAGAACAGAATATTTTTATCTGGAGTGCAAATAATGTGATGTACAGAATGAACCGTATGTCTAATACTACAGGGGAGGAAACAAAATTTTTTTTTTCCCAAATCTTCTAGATTCTCATCTGTGACTTTATTAGAAAATACAGGTTAACAAGAGAAAAGCCTGCAAATTCATGTTTTACACACCATAGGAACCTTCACAAGAAAACAAAGAAACTGCTACACTTGAGTGATTTTAGGCCAGGTCTGCTGAAGGGTGGAAGGTCATGGAAAAATGTGAACAGGACAGAGTGGTATGAGCTAAGAATTAGAAGCTGGGGGAAATTTAGCATGGCCTGCTTGTTAAGATTTCTCTGTGTTCTTCTGACTCTAAAGATCAGTATGCACCTTTCCTCCAGATTATAGTGAGGATATCTCTCACTTGAGAGTGTTATCACTGTTCAGGAGCAGAAGGTCCTTCCTGTACTGGCTGTTTCTCAGATGCCTGTAACTTATAATAACTGATATGCCAAGGTGCCATATTTAGGGGTAGTGTCCTGAATCCCAGCAATACTCTTTGTTAAAATTAGTGGTGAATGTGTCTTGAGTAAGCTATGGGTTTATGACAAATTTTAAGGTGATGGGCAACTTAAACATGTTAGATGACTAAGATAAAGCAACCAGTGTGGAGACTGGATGTGCAAGAAATGGGTTGATACATGCAAACAAGGAGACTTGGACAGGTATGCTAGCCTTGTAAAAACAGAAAGGATAGTTGTTCCTTAAAGATGAGATGAAAAAGAACACAGGTCACAAAATGAGCTATTTTGAAGCAGAGAGGAGAAATTTGAGGATTCTCTTGTCCTTGGTTTTCTGAATCTTTTCACTAAAGGGTAAGGTTAGAAGTTTATGAAAATGGAAAAAAATTTACATAATTGTCTGTGTTCAGAGTTTTTTCAGAAAGAATCAGTGATATGTCAGATAATGTTCAGTGAGAATGGATAGCATGGATTTGTAGTGAAATGTCTTATCCTGTTTCCTTTCTTAAATATGTAATTGTTTTCTAGTTGTTGGTAACGTCTACTTTTTGTCTAGTACTTAATGGATGATAAAGATATTTTTAATCTTTTTGGATCATTAGCTTTAATTTTATATATAGACAATTTTAGTGCTCA
>SJYX01018975.1:98866-121352 GCA_006410675.1 Oreotragus oreotragus | reverse complement strand
TTTTTAGTGCTCATGTGAATTATCCTGCTACTGAGATGTATTAAAATTTCATCTCTAAATGTTCTGGTATTGCCTATCTTTTAGTATTAGCCGTTCTGGTGAATGTGAAATGATACTGCAATATTGTTTTAGTTTATACTTTCCTAATAACTAATATTGAGTGACTTTTAATATGCTTACTTTAATATGTATAACTTTAATATGCATGTCTGATCAAATCTTTTGCACATTTTTAAAAAATTCAGTTATCAGTTATCTTACTGTTGAATTGTTTAAGTGTTCTTTATTGTTTTCCCCATTGAATTACTTTGGCTTCTTTGTACAAAATTAGTTGACCATTTAGTATTAGCCGTTCTGGTGAATGTGAAATGATATTGCAATATTGTTTTAATTTATACTTTCCTAATAACTAATGTTGAGTGACTTTTAATATGCTTACTTTAATATGTATAACTTTAATATGCATGTCTGATCAAGTCTTTTGCACATTTTTAAAAAATTCAGTTATCAGTTATCTTACTGTTGAATTGCTTAAGTGTTCTTTATTGTTTTCCCCATTGAATTACTTTGGCTCCTTTGTACAAAATTAGTTGACCATATATTTATTTATTTAAGATCTTATACTTGTATGCACTCAGAATTTATTTCTATTATGAAGTCTCTCCATATTATTACAATAATGATTTTTTTGGGGGGGGTTTCAGGAGTCTTTACTTTTTATCAAAGAATTGGACATGACTGAGCGACTGAACTGAACTGAACTGATCTTTCATCACACTGATTTCCACTTCAAATGCTGTCTCGCATGGACTGCTGGAGTATAAGTGGTACAAACTCCCTGCCTGGTGGATCATGTGTTGCAGGAGAAACAAATGATGCCTTCAGCCATGTATTCAGTGTCCAGGTATAGATGCTGTAATGCTTCATGTTCCAAGTCAGCAATTCCATCTTCATCACTGAAATTTGGTCTTCACCATCATCCTCTTGCCTGTGGTCTCAGAGGGCTTACAAGGGCTTCAGCATCCTCATCAGTGTGTTCTGAATTCCTCTGTAAATTTGCCTGTGGCTGGGGTGGAGGAGGGGATGATGGAGCTTCAGCCCTACTACTTCCTGTATCAGCTGGTCGGTATATGCCAGGGATGGACATTCCACTGGCATCTTAGCCCCAAACCATGGCTTCCCCTTTGGGTTGGGAGGGAAGGACATCTCCATGCTTCAGTCTATCAAAACTGGGGACATCTGTTTTCCTTACGTTATTTTAATCTTTTGTCCATACCCCACAGCATGTGAGATCTCAGTTTCCTGACCAGATATCGAACCCACGCCCCCTGCATTGGCAGCACAGAGTCTTAAGCACTGAAGTCCCTCCTTATATTGTTGAAAACTAAACCTAGCTGTGATGAGCGCTCTCAAGGCAGAGCGCTAGACAGCAGATCAGATACAGATCGATCCCCTGCTATGTGCTAAGCACAGTTCAAAGCATATAACCTAGACTAACAAAGTTAACCTCACAATAACCCTGTGAGTATATACTATTAGTTTCAGTAATTTTAAAAATTGAAACAGACCATACACAGAAAAGCAATCCAAGTCATGAGTTATTAGAAAATGATGTATAATTTTGTATAATTATACAAATTGTGTCCAGTTACCCCCAAGTCAAGAAACAGTACATGATCCTCATTTTACAGATGAAGCAACTGAGGCACAGAGAGGTTAAGTAACCTGCCCAGGATCACACAGCTAGGGGTTCAGCCAAGAGGTATAATAACAGAGCCATACCACAGACACAGCGAGCTGCTCTGAGTCGTCAGCACCAGCCCTGCCATGGGGCAGGGACATGCCCAGGGCCACACAGCTGGTGGCAATGAGGCAGGATTTGAACCCCAGCAGTCTGACCCTACCAACCCCCCAACCCATGCCTCACCACTGCACTGCAGCATCCCAAACAAAGCAAGTGGATCCCAACTTCGCCACACTGTAGCTGTGCAACCTCAGACATGTCCTTTCCCCTCTGAGCCATGACCACATCCTTCCTTCCTGTTTTCTCACCCTATCCCCCTGCAGGCTGTTTGCAGCTGGAACACCAGGTTGGGTACTGTCCATTTAGATTCCAACTAGGCCCACCTCAAATCCAGCCTCTCTACCATAGGAATCTATTTTGCCCCAAACCTGACTCAGTCTGTGCTTACACGCTATCCATGGTGGGGGGCTCACTACCACTCAAGCTTGCTTTGCTCCAAGTTTGTAGCTCTGGGGTTGGAATATTCTTTTTTAAAATGAACCCAGGTCTTCCTGCCTGTCTTGGTTTTGCCTGTGGACTGAACCGCCTCCCAGGAGACTGCATTAATCGTACTTGTGACCCGAGGCATCTGTGGACAGATTCTCTATGAGCCTGGTTTCTCCTCTGCTCCCAGCTGGTAGAGAGCAGATCTCCTCAGAACAAGAGCCAAGAAGGTGCCTGCCGTCATGGGACAACTGGATGGAACTCTCTTCTCTTCCCCTGTAAGATCTGAGTCTGTAAGTCTGGGGCCCGAACACCCAGCCCCCTTGTGTGCTCTGCAGGTTGAAGCAGCCAGTAATGCCAGCCGGCCCTTTCTTGAAAAGGAGTCTGATGGGTTGCAGTAGTTACCCTGGTGCCTTCAAATATTTGGGAAAGCCTTGCTGTCATTCAGTTCAGTTCAGTTCAGTCTCTCAGTCGTGTCCGACTCTGCAACCCCATGAATCGCAACACGCCTGGCCTCCCTGTCCATCACCAACTCCCGGAGTTCACTCAAACTCACGCCCATCGTGAGTGATGCCATTCAACCATCTCATCCTTTGTCATCCCCTTCTCCTCCTGCCCCCAGTCCCTCCCAGCATCAGAGTCTTTTCCAATGAGTCAGCTCTTCGCATGAGGTGGTCAAAGTACTGGAGTTTCAGCCTCAGCATCAGTCCTTCCAAAGAACACCCAAGACTGATCTCCTTTAGATTAGACTGGTTGGATCTCCTTGCAGTCCAAGGGACTCTCAAGAGTCTTCTCCAACACCACAGTTCAAAAGCATCAATTCTTCGGTGCTCAGCTTTCTTCACAGTCCAACTTTCACATCCATACATGACTACTGGAAAAACCATAGCTTTGACTAGACGGACCTTTGTTGACAGAGTAATGTCTCTGCTTTTGAATATGCTATCTAGGTTGGTCATAACTTTCCTTCCAAGGAGTAAACGTCTTTTAATTTCATGGCTGCAGTCACCATCTGCAGTGATTTTGGAGCCCGAAAAAATAGTCTGACACTGTTTCCACTGTTCCCCCATCTATTTCCCATGAAGTGATGGGACCAGATGCCATGATCTTCGTTTTCTGAATGCTGAGCTTTAAGCCAACTTTTTCACTCTCCTCTTTTACTTTCATCAAGAGGCTNCATGAGTTATTAGAAAATGATGTATAATTTTGTATAATTATACAAATTGTGTCCAGTTACCCCCAAGTCAAGAAACAGTACATGATCCTCATTTTACAGATGAAGCAACTGAGGCACAGAGAGGTTAAGTAACCTGCCCAGGATCACACAGCTAGGGGTTCAGCCAAGAGGTATAATAACAGAGCCATACCACAGACACAGCGAGCTGCTCTGAGTCGTCAGCACCAGCCCTGCCGTGGGGCAGGGACATGCCCAGGGCCACACAGCTGGTGGCAATGAGGCAGGATTTGAACCCCAGCAGTCTGACCCTACCAACCCCCCAACCCATGCCTCACCACTGCACTGCAGCATCCCAAACAAAGCAAGTGGATCCCAACTTCGCCACACTGTAGCTGTGCAACCTCAGACATGTCCTTTCCCCTCTGAGCCATGACCACATCCTTCCTTCCTGTTTTCTCACCCTATCCCCCTGCAGGCTGTTTGCAGCTGGAACACCAGGTTGGGTACTGTCCATTTAGATTCCAACTAGGCCCACCTCAAATCCAGCCTCTCTACCATAGGAATCTATTTTGCCCCAAACCTGACTCAGTCTGTGCTTACACGCTATCCATGGTGGGGGGCTCACTACCACTCAAGCTTGCTTTGCTCCAAGTTTGTAGCTCTGGGGTTGGAATATTCTTTTTTAAAATGAACCCAGGTCTTCCTGCCTGTCTTGGTTTTGCCTGTGGACTGAACCGCCTCCCAGGAGACTGCATTAATCGTACTTGTGACCCGAGGCATCTGTGGACAGATTCTCTATGAGCCTGGTTTCTCCTCTGCTCCCAGCTGGTAGAGAGCAGATCTCCTCAGAACAAGAGCCAAGAAGGTGCCTGCCGTCATGGGACAACTGGATGGAACTCTCTTCTCTTCCCCTGTAAGATCTGAGTCTGTAAGTCTGGGGCCCGAACACCCAGCCCCCTTGTGTGCTCTGCAGGTTGAAGCAGCCAGTAATGCCAGCCGGCCCTTTCTTGAAAAGGGGTCTGATGGGTTGCAGTAGCTACCCTGGTGCCTTCAAATATTTGGGAAAGCCTTGCTGTCATTCAGTTCAGTTCAGTTCAGTCTCTCAGTCGTGTCCGACTCTGCAACCCCATGAATCGCAACACGCCTGGCCTCCCTGTCCATCACCAACTCCCGGAGTTCACTCAAACTCACGCCCATCGTGAGTGATGCCATTCAACCATCTCATCCTCTGTCATCCCCTTCTCCTCCTGCCCCCAGTCCCTCCCAGCATCAGAGTCTTTTCCAATGAGTCAGCTCTTCGCATGAGGTGGTCAAAGTACTGGAGTTTCAGCCTCAGCATCAGTCTTTCCAAAGAACACCCAAGACTGATCTCCTTTAGATTAGACTGGTTGGATCTCCTTGCAGTCCAAGGGACTCTCAAGAGTCTTCTCCAACACCACAGTTCAAAAGCATCAATTCTTCGGTGCTCAGCTTTCTTCACAGTCCAACTTTCACATCCATACATGACTACTGGAAAAACCATAGCTTTGACTAGACGGACCTTTGTTGACAGAGTAATGTCTCTGCTTTTGAATATGCTATCTAGGTTGGTCATAACTTTCCTTCCAAGGAGTAAACGTCTTTTAATTTCATGGCTGCAGTCACCATCTGCAGTGATTTTGGAGCCCGAAAAAATAGTCTGACACTGTTTCCACTGTTCCCCCATCTATTTCCCATGAAGTGATGGGACCAGATGCCATGATCTTCGTTTTCTGAATGCTGAGCTTTAAGCCAACTTTTTCACTCTCCTCTTTTACTTTCATCAAGAGGCTTTTTAGTTCCTCTTCAATTTCTGCCATAAGGGTGGTATCATCTGCATATCTGAGGTTATTGATATTTCTCCTGGCAATCTTGATTCCAGCTTGGGTTTCTTCCAGCCCAGTGTTTCTCATGATGTACTCTGTATCATGAGATGCAGGGTACACCTTAAATAAGCAGGGTGACAATATACAGCCTTGACGTATTCCTTTTCCTATTTGGAACCAGTCTTGTTCCATGTCCAGTTCTAACTGTTGCTTCCTGACCTGCATACAGGTTTCTCAAGAGGCAGGTCAGGTGGTCTGGTAGTCCCATCTCTTTCAGAATTTTCCACAGTTTATTGTGATCCACACAGCCAAAGGCTTTGGCGTAGTCAATAAAGCAGAAGTAGATGTTTTTCTGGAACTCTCTTCCTTTTTCCATGATCCAGCAGGTGTTGGCAATTTGCTGTCATTACCTCACAGCTATTCCCCAGCACAGAGACACCTGACATTCATTGTAGGAGTCTGATATAGTTCACTGCCTTTTCTTCTTTGCAGCTTGAGGCATACGAATCTCTGGGCACTGAGGAAACCCTGAGGTTCCCCACGGCATGGTGGCACGGCGCCTCATAGCCACTGGCCTATAGGCGTTGATCAGGCACCCAGTGTCTACACACATTTCATCAGCTGCTATCACAGGTGGCCTTGGTCAGGCTCCCGTCAACTTGCCCTTGCATGCCAGCCTCAGGGGGTGCTTCCAGAGCATGGCTGTAACAGAACACCGTCCCAATCCCTTCTGCCTGTAAGACACAGGCCAGGCTTCTGTGCCGGCCCCTGAGGTTTGTCTAAGCCAGCTTCCATCCCTGCTTCTTGCCATATAGAATTGCCGTATAGAGTCACGCCAAGGCTTGATTATAATTCTTATAATACATTCCTACTGGAGAGTAAACACTCCACAAATGCTAGCTGTTTCTTTTTCCCTAACAAAAGATCCTGGCTGACGTTCTTTTTGTGCTTTTTAGTAAAGAGTAAAACGTGTATCCAGTCTCCAGGATCTGGTCACTTTCCCATTCTTGACCTGTTTCCTGTCTGGGGAACAAGGAAGCGAAGCTGGGAGAACCAGCCAACCATAGTCCTGCATCAGGCTGGACTGGCTCCAGTCTCAACAGGGGGCCTCTGGGTGCTCTGGGCCATACCATCTTAAGAGGGACAACGGAGGGGTTGGGAAGATCTGGGGAGGAATCTGAAATCCATCTGGAGCACATCTGTTTGAGGCCTGGAGCAGAGGAATCTTGGGTAGAGCAGCATCCTTTAGGGACCCTCATGTGCAAGAGGGCTTGCACTGAACTGTGCTCAGACTACAGAAGGTCAGCTGTAGCTTAGTTAAGGGGAGATCTGCCCAGAGTGGAAGGTGCTGCCTGGGACACCATGAGACCCCAGGTGCCAGAGGTGGACCCGCCTAAGGAGGGTGTGGATAGGCTGCCCTCAGAATGACCTCATCAGAGGGTGCACGAGGCCCCACTTACCCAGGAAGTTGAAGGTTTTTAGGTCCTTCCCAGCATGAATGTGCTTTAACAGTGATTTTCAAATTGATTTTAAATTCATGGAACTCTTTTTTACAAATAGATTCCTATTCTGAAAAACAGCTCAGTGCGATGGGGGACATGGGAGCCCAGAGCCCTGCTGCTCAGCCTCCCCTTGCATAAATCCTGAGCACAGCGTGAATGGCCCTGCAAGTCAGGGCCTGCTAAAGGCTGGGGCTCCCCCATGTAAATGGGCACCTTTAAGAAGTGCGCTCTTTGTTGGTAGTTTCACTTCTCTGAAGCGACAGGCCCAGTTTCTGGCACCCTGCCTCCCTCCCTAATGTCACTGTCTGGTCGGAAACGGGGCCTTGGCTGCATTCTTTGGGCCTGAGCTGGTTTCAGCCCAGGCTGGGTGCCTGCTTCTGCACTCAGTCATTCATTGCACAGCATCTCAAGTTATCGTATTGATTCCTTTAGAATAAAAGCCCCCTCTGCTCTTTAGGCCTGAGTGCTGTGTGCAGACCCCTGGGCTGCTGTCTTCAGGGCAGCTGATGCTGTTTGCTGTTGTCCTCCTAGAATGACAAATCACACCAGAAAAATCGAGAAAACCGCCCAAACGGCACAGATGCAAGCCTGCAAAATAGACATGGACTGGCCTCCGTGGTGGGAATGTTTCTGAAAAGTGTAAAGGAAGGCTTCTTGACCTGCCCTCCCCTCCTGTCTCTGTCAGGCGGCCTGGACTCCTGGAATCTGTGTCCTCTTTCCTCTTGCCCTTGCCTCCGCCCCATCTTGGGCTCCATACAATTACAACACCATCCCCCAGCTTCCAGGCCTCCCAGCCCACTCCATCCCAAACCCTGCCCCAGATGGGGACTCCCAGAACAGGAGTCTCCCCAGTCAGACGCGATTTACCCACAAAAGCCACCTAAGACCCACCCGAGCCTCATGGCACTTGGTGAGCTGTCTGGGTTACAGGCTCTCTGTCTTCATGTTGCCATCGTTAAGTACCTGTTATTCATTCTGGAGACCAAGGTCAGAGTCTTATTTAGCTTTGCCTTTCTGGGCCAGGCTCAGACCAGGCCTTTGTAAGCATTATTGAGTAAATACACAGAATGCTGCTTAAAATAGACCCCGCGCTGTCAGGCTCTGAGCCTAGGCTTGTATTACACATGTGCCGAGGAATTCTTGGCACAGCAGGTCTGTCCCTGGACCCCGCATTAAATGCTCCCCACCCCTACTGGCTCAGTGGTAAAGAATCTGCCTGCCAATACAGGAGACCCTCAGTCAATCCCTGGAGAAGGAAATGACAACCCACTCCAGGATTCTTGCCTGGGAAACCCCATGGACAGAGGAGCCTGGCAGTTCATAGTCCATGGGGTCACAGAAGTGTCAGACACGACAGCAACTATAGCAGCCACCCAGATGTAGTGATGTGACCTGATTTCTGCAGAACCGTGACAAAGTGAGAGTCTGTAATGTGCCCAGAACCCGGCGTGAGCTTCCCCCATGACCCACAGCTCAGCTTCCCCAGTGTACTTGTCACCAAAGGGTGTGTTCCCAACCTCTTGGCAACAGAATATTTTTAGCACATACACAGCTCAGTGCCACCTGGCACTTGCTTCTCTTTCCACAGACATCCCTTCCTTTCTGAGCCTCACCCAGAGAGCAACGAGTCATGGCAGACAAGCTGGTGGCCTCACTGTGGCCGGACCTCCGGGGGGCCCGTGACCGCCGGGAACCAACCCTGGGCCTCGCTTCATGGGACACAGGCTGCCCGCAAACATGGGTCGCCTCAGAGGGATAGTGTGCACATTTCTGGTCTCATCTTTCTCTCCTTTTGCCTGATCATACCCAGGCTGTGTGCCCCTGGGGGAAACCATATTAACAAGATCATAATAAAATCAGAATTTTGACAAGACTTTAAAATATCCAAATCTCGAGGAGAGTTGAGACTTTTTAGGATAAAATATTAACAATATATGAAAACATCAATAATATACATTCAGAACAGCCTCCTCAGAGCTCAAATTAGGAAGGTCACACCGAGGTCATCGAGTTTATCCCCCTCATTTAAGAGAAAAATGAAGCTTGGTGGAAAGAGAAGTCATGGGTTTAAAGGTCAAGACAGGTATCTACTAGCCACATGACCTTGGGGAATTTACTTTGAGCCACAAGTTTAGCTCTGGGCTAAATCTGCCTCTCCTATTTTGCTTGCCTGAAACTGTTTTTTTGAAGAGGAGATATTAAGTCTTAGAATTTCATAGCAATTAAGTGCCTGAGCTTTGTAACATGTGACCTTGGTTCAAATTCTGATTCTGTTAACTTGCTGTCTGTGACCTCAGGCAGGTTACTGAGCCTCTCTGTGACTGCATTTTCTTATGTGTATAGGAGGATGATTAAATTCCCTGTGTCATGGGGCTACCTTGTGGTTTAAATGAGGAAAGGTATGCAAAGCATTTAAAATAGTGTTCGGTACCCAGTAGGAGCTATCTAAGGGTATGCTAATATTATTATTTTTTTTTTTAACCTGGATTGGTTGTTTCCTTGAAAACCCAGATCTGACAGCCTCATACAACACTTGGCTGGAAAAGTGTAGCCACTCTCCCTTTAGAGATAGCTCACTTCAGCCCCAACCTCTCCCTCCTCCTTGTACTTCCTGTGTTTCACTCAGTCATGTGGCCAGCTCACTGCACCTGCCCAGCACGCTCCCTCCCTTCTAGTGCGCTGAGCCCCCTATTTGGTCAGGAAGCAGTATTTCTGCTTATTGGATACATTTAGAGGATAAACAGGGCTTCCCTGGTGGCTTAGACGGTGACAAATCTGCTTGCTATGCATATGACCCAGGTTGGATCCCTGGGTCAGGAAGATCCCCTGGAGTAGGGAATGGCAACACACTCCAGTACTCTTGCCTGGAGAATCCCATGTGGGCTACATGGTGTCACAAAGAGCTGGACACAACGGAGGGGCTTTTGCTTTTTCTCAGAGGGTAGATATACCCATTTTACAGCCCTGAAAGCCCCTCTGTCTCTGAGCCGCCATAACCACTCATTCTCTTGCTCCAGGGCCTCCCGGCCTGGCTTCTGGGGAAACAGCACTAGTGAGAGGCTGCTCACTACCTCACAGGGCAGCTGCACTGCTGAGTCTTCATCTTATGCAGAGTCCAAGAACAACAACTCACCTATCACCTTGCCTGAGATGCCATTTAATTTCCACCGCCTCCCCTCTCCTGGAATCTAGAGCAGAGGGATACGCCATCTCCTTTCAGAGCTGTGCACTGCGTTCCCAAGTGCTTGGGGAAAACTTCAGGTTTCAGAAATGCCTACAAAAAGGTTGGAGCCACAACCCAAGGGGTCACATGCTGAATGGTCAGAGTCAGGCAGCTCAGCATCTCCAGTGGCAGGACTGGAGGGGAAGCTGCTGAAGGCAGGGGATCAGACTGTGTCGTCCGTAAGAACGCTGGGGTCAGAGCTGGGTTCCGGTTCCTGCTTCACCACTTTCAAGCTGGCTTTGTGACTTTGGGCAAGACACACAACCTCTCTGCTTCTGTTTCCTTCTCTGTCAGATGAAAATGATAAGACTCCCCTGATGAAGGGATTGTGCAAGATTCTCCTTCTTTTCCTTTGAACCCGCGAGTCTCAGAGCTGCAGCTTAAGAATGAAGACAGACCCAGAAGATTCTGGCAGCTCCACTCCCTTCCTGGGAGCCTCACTCCCC
Source organism: Oreotragus oreotragus (assembly GCA_006410675.1). Lineage (NCBI taxonomy): Eukaryota > Metazoa > Chordata > Mammalia > Artiodactyla > Bovidae > Oreotragus > Oreotragus oreotragus. The sequence goes on along the minus strand of SJYX01018975.1, from coordinate 110,933 downwards.
TCCTGACCCAGGGCAGTGGAGCAGGAAAGCTGCTTCCAGGCGAGGGTTTGGGACCCCTGGTGCCAGAGTAGTGACCTCAGGCCCCCACAGCCCTGGGCCTCAGGCAGTCAAGCTCAAGGTCTCTCTAAGACATTTTGGAATCCATGGAAACAGCTTTTTTTTTTTTTTTTTAAGACAAAACCAAGCATCTTCCAGACTGGCTGACATCCCTGGCTCGTCAGAGCAGCAGCAGACAGGCAGATGGCGGGGCTCAGACAGCCGTGGGTCAGCTGTGCCCAGGCAGCGAACTGCCTTGCAGGCTAGGCACAGGCAGGCGGCCGGGAGGGCACTTCCTCTGCAGCCGAAGGGCTGCCTCAGCTGGAGGGTGGAGGGGCCAGCAGACCTGGGAAGCAGGACCATGCCCCTGGGCGCCCCACCATGCCTTTCTGGCTTCATTCCCTGGCTCTTTGCAGGGCATTTTTCTGCGGCTGTCAACACCCTCGGTCCCACCCAGCGCTGGCAGGCTTTCACGGGGGCTGCGGGAGAGCAGTGCTGCTCTCCTCTGTCTGCAGTCTTGCAGGCCCCTGGGCACCCCAGACAAGGAAGGTGCTAAGGAAACCTTGGTCAGCGTCACCTAAAAGCATCCAGGCAGCATCTGTGCAGGGACAGGGGGACAAAGTGGAAAAGTCGCTGGTGGTGTGATCTTGTCCACATCACTTGAACTCCCTGAGCCTTGGTTCACATTTGTATAAAATGGGAACAGTGGCCAAGGGCTGGTGGGAGGGCTGAATGACCTCAGGCCTGTGGCAGTGACTGGTGCACCCAAGGGCAAAGTTTGACTGTTTTCACTGGAAGGGAAGTGATTTTTCCAAGGTCGCCCAGCACGTTCTCGCAGGAGCCAGGACTCAGACCTGGCTCTCATGCTGACCTCTCTATGCACAGAGTGGTCCCTACCAGAAAGTGGGGAGTGTTCTGGCAGCCAGTCCACCGTGGTTGGGAGGGACTGGCTGTGTGCTGCGTCCGTGGGGAGCAGGCTGAACTTGTGCTCAGGCACTCGTGGGAGCATCTTGGCTGAGGGTCTCTAGCAGACATGAGGAAAGAAAGCCCTGGCTTAGCGCCCGTCTGTCCAGCAATGCCTACCGAGCACTTGCAGGGCATCAGGCACTGTGCTAGGCCCGGCGGATGCACCAGTGGATGAGGCAGACGTGTCCCCCCCTCCATGGGGCTAATGGGGACCACCCTGTCAGAGGCCACAACAGTACACACAGCTTGACAGGTGCTGTGAAGGAAGAGTGGGTGGGACCCCCAGGCCCATGGGTGTGTGAGAGAGGGCCCTGAAGGAAGGGGCCTGTTGGCAGAGCCCTGATGGAGACAGACAGTAGCAGGTGGTGGTGAGGGTCGGGGGAGAAAGTGGAGGGGGAGGTGGAAGGCCAGAGGAAAGGGGCTCAGAGGCACGGGATGGCATATGGTGTGGTCGGCGGAGAACTGCCGTGAAGGGAAGAGCTGGAGGGGTAGCTGGACCAGGAGGTGCCCTGGGGCCTTCAGCACCCGCTGAGTGAGGGCGGAGCTTTATCCTGAGCGCAGTGGGAGGAATATTTGAGTGGGCCCTTGGGCTGGGAGAAGTGGCAGGATGGGCGGTATTCGGGGAGAGTCCCCTCTGGCTGTCTTGTGAAGACAATATGCAGCAGGGTAGGAGAGAGGATGGTGGTCTGGCCTGTGGCCGCCGGGAGGTGGGCCTCCCTGGAACGCATGTCCCATGTGGCGCTGACAGGCCGTGATGATGGACCAACTGAGAAGGCCCATGTGGCACTGACAGGCCGTGGTGATGGACCAACTGAGAAGGCCGAGGATGTGGAGGCACCAGGGATGCTGGCCTGGCCACCACCGGGTGTGCATGCCATTTGCTGATGCGGGGACCCAGGAGGCAGTGGTACATGTCAGGGCGTGGAAACAGGATTCTGGGAACGTGGGCTGCAGGGCGCCTGAAGACCACTGGGGAGATGCCGAGAGGGCAGCTGGATGCACAGCAGAGCGGTCAGAGCTGGGGAGACAGAGGAGCCTTCAGCATCCAGGGGGAAAGTCAGGTGTGTGTGGAGGAGCTCACCTGGAGGCAGGTGTGAGGGGAGAAGCATGCAGGTTGGTACCGGCGGGGAGCGTGAGGGTGCAGAGAAGGAACTTGCCGAGGAGACCCGGTCACCAAGCCAGCAGGTATTTCCAGATGGTAGGTAACAGGGCTGACAGGATAAAGCCACTGTCACTCGGATTTAGTAGCCCGTGGCACTGACAGGAACAGTCAGCAGGGGAGCTGGGATGGGGTGGCAAGGAGGCGTGACTGCCAGCAAGATGGCCCTCTCCAGATTTGGGCTGAGAAGGGAAGCAGATGGAGCGGTCGCTAGAGCCGGCTGGGGTCTAGGGGTCGGGGGCTGCTGTTGCTTGGTACCAAGAGGACTGAGCTCGCGTACACAGTGGTGGGATGTGTCCAAAGGTGGAGGCCTGAAGCTGCTGGGGAAGGGGTGGGATCTTATAGGGAGATCCCTATAAGGGACCATCCAACCTCCAGCACAGACTGGAGGGACTGAGCCCGGTCTGGGAAGGGGAGGAGGGCCCAGCCGACACTGGACAGCTGCCCCACACCTGTCCCTGGACTTGGTCCTTTGGGAACCACCAAGCTGCACAACCCCAGTACTGGCCTTTGAGGAGCAGAGAAAGAGGCTCCAGGCTGGCCAACAGAACTGCCCTATCCAAGTCCTGGGAGCCCAGGGGCCACCCTTCCCCTGACCTCCATCACCTGGACCCTGCTGATTGCCTCCTCCTCTCACCTCTTTTCTCTGGCTCCCCAATCACATTCTCTCCTGGTTCCTTATCAGGATCTCTGTGCTTGGGGGTGGCTTTTGGCACCATCTTTCTACCCACCCTCACCTTTGGGTGCTTCCTGGGCCCTCTCACTATCCTTCTTCTGTTTCCATCCTCTCTTGAGTAGTCACCTGCCTCCTCACAAAGCTACACGTCCCATCCTGAGTCCCATGGAATTCTGGTTGTGTGTGGACATTTCTTCAATTCTCTCATGAGCATCTCACATTCAGTAGTTAAGGACTAGAATCCTGTACCATTTCTCTCGAAGCCCGTGGCTGGTACCACCTGAGCTAGCTAAGCTGAAATTTTTGTTCCTCCTGCCTGGTGCCCCCTGTATCATCCAGACAGCCACCAGGGTGTATGGATTCTACATCCAGAAGGCTTCAAACCCCTGTCGTACAACACGCGTGTCCTGTACCCAGTTTCTCTTCTTGCAGACCGTTCCCCATGGCACCAAGGAAGTATCTTCTGTTGAGACTTTATGTTTACCTTTAAGACAGCTTTAACCAAGTCTCAGCTTTGGGGCATGGCATTCAAGGCTGATGGTGATCCAGTATGCCCTGCCCGCCAAACTCTCCAGGCATCTTAACACTCGTGCCTGTGCTTGCTGGGGTCCCTGTCTGGGGTCCTCCCTTCTTGCCTCCATCTCTCAGCGTCCTCTCTAGCCTCTCCCAACCCAAGGTTGTGTCCCCAGCACGTTGGCACCTTCCATGCAGTGTGACAAAGTGGCGTCCGGGGTTGCGTACCTGCCTTCTCACCCCACCCCCCAAGTCACGGCACCGCCCCTGGGGGCTCGAGCAGAGTCCTTCCTCTGTATACATGTGTGTCTCCATTTGGGCCACCCACCTGTGGTTTAACCTCGCTATTGAGGGAGAAGGAAGGGGCTGCGAGTAGCCAAGGTCGATGGACTGTCTGCCTGCTCCCGAGCTGTCTTATGTACAGAGGGAAACGCACATGTGGTAGAAATTGGGGCAGCTGTAGGCCTGGATGGGAGGGGGCGAAAGACAGGGGACCCGTAGACTCCATCGTGATTGGAAGTGAGAGGGGAGAGGCTGTCATGGAACCTCTGAGCAGGGCAGAGTGGAAGTGGTGTGGTGTATGCGTGCATCTGAGCGTGAGCGCTGGCGATCACTGTGCCTCTGCCTGCCGGCTCCCTCGCTCAGAGTCCCCTCCTGCAGGCCCATCCTGGTGACATGCTCTCAGCTGTGAGCTGATGGTCCCAGCAGAGCAGGACTGAGTCCCAGCTGCTGTCGCTTCCTCACCTTCCCCTACCCCAAATCCCCTCCCTGCCTCTCTGAAACCCCACCCGGAGGCTGGGTGCCAAACCTCCTGGGTGGGAGGGAGATGTACAGGTGAGTGTGGGCACAGGCAGGCTTCCTGCTTGGCATAGGAGGCAGACTCTGCAGGCTGAGAAAGCCGCAACTCTCCTAAGGTGCCTATGCCCTCGGACCCTGGGTCTCACAATCAGAAAGCTCTTCTCCTGGAATTATGCCAGGATTCCCTCCATGGGCCCTGCCGCAGCCTTCCCACCCCTGTCAAGACACTCGCCATCTACAGCGTTAGGCCAACGTGGCGTTCTGACAAGGACAGTATCGAGTGAGCTTGTGGGACTCATGGGTTCCTTCTAAGTGGAAATAAGAGCATTCTGATTCACGGCCAAGAGCGCAGTGGCCCTGAGGCCCAGCAGGCAGGCCGGCCGCCCCAGGAGGCTCCTGCAAGCTGTCGGTACTTCCTGCTACCCCAGGTGATCCCCGGAGAGAGGCCAGGTGGCTGGAATCTGGGTCCTGAGAGCTTCCCGCTCGGCTCAAGACGGAAAAGGCTGGGGAGACAGCTTCGGGCCCCGGGTTGTCTTGACTCTGAGGACCGGGAAATAAAGCACCCTCCGTGCGCGTCTGGCAGGCCTGCGAGTGGACTGTTTCGGTGCTGGTCGCCCTCGTGGGGGATGGACAGGCTCTGGGGCAGGCAGATGCAGAAGTTTGTCCCTTTCTAGCTGTGGGAGCCTCGGGCTCTCCGTGGAGGTTGTGAGTGCGTGTGGGCAGGTGTCCGGCTCGGGGTGAGCACTGGCTCAGCGGTGGCTGCCGGAGCTGTGGCCGTCATCTGTTTTAGTCTCTTTGTTACACGGTGGCCCAGAGCGGCTGCTCTTTGGAAGCAGAAGCTGGTGCTGAGGCCGGATCTGGGCCAGAGACCCCTGTGCCCCTGGCTTCCCTCCCGGCCGGGAGCACCAGGGCCGGCTGCCTCTGAGGGAGAGGAGGGGGTGCGCCCCCCGCCCTCGTCTGAGGTCAGGGCAGGTGCAGGGCTCCACGGCGGATCCCCCACCCCTGGTTCTCTCTGCTCCGCGGCCCCCTTTTCCCCGCCCCTAAGAGCCGGATGTGGCCAGGAAGCGCGTGCATCATCTGAGGTGGGAACCTGCCTCCTCTCCTCCTGTTTTGTTCCTTTACCATGACGCCTGTTGCTCATAGGTACAAATCAAACGAAGAGTATGTGTATGTGCGAGGCCGCGGCCGAGGGAAATATGTTTGTGAGGAGTGTGGAATTCGCTGCAAGAAGCCCAGCATGCTGAAGAAACACATCCGCACCCACACTGACGTCCGGCCCTATGCGTGCAAGCATTGTCACTTTGCTTTTAAAACCAAAGGTAAGAGACGGCCAGCGGAGCACTGGCCCTGCCCGCTGCAGGGAGCTCCCCTCTGGGAGCTCCAGCACAGAGCCCGGGGCCTGGGCCTCTCTGCCTGGGGCCTGAGCAGCCCTGGTTGCCGGGCTCCGCAGTTACAGAGCAGCCCGCTGCAGACGGGTCAGCGGCACCATCGGCTGCCCAGCCTGTCCTCTTAGAGCCCACACTGGCCCCACCCACCCTCCACCCATGCGATTCCCTCCACGGCCAGGCGGTGGCACTCTAGCGCACAGCTCCTGGTTTTGTATTTGATCTCATCACCCCGCTTCCTTTTGCATGCCTCCTTAGCCCTTTATCCACCGACCTGATGAGTTCCAGCATCCACACTGGTCACTGCCACTCTTGAGTTTGGAAATCCATTCCACCCCGAGCCACTTAACACACTCGCATGGTCACTTGTCATGCCAGACTTTGCCTCCACCTCGCCTCACCACTCAGACCGTGTTCCCGCTCCGCCCAGCTTCTCCGCAGCCCCCGGCACTGGGCCCGGCTCTCCCCTCACGCTGACTGGCAGCCCTGTCATTCCTGCCCTGGCCACGCAGCACCTCGGGGTCAGCTCAGGCTCTGGCAGTCACCTGTGAGAGGCCAGTGAGGGCGTGAATCCAGAGGGCTGTGTTGGATGATGCGGGCAGCCACCCAGCACCCAGGCGTGAACCAGTGAGGCTGAGTCCGCAAGACTTGGACAGAGCTGTTCTCTACTCCTTCCAGGGGCTGCCCCTACAGGGCAGAAAAGCATAGGGACCCACTTCTTCGTTCCTGGTAGCCAAGTAGACCAAAGTGCCCCAGAGGGAGGCCTGGGCTCTCAGTAACCCTGGTGGCTTCAACCTCTTGTGCTCGGCAGATTCCTGGCTCAGGATTTGGGCACGAGGGTCCTGCCTTCTCCTTCAGGCAAGTTGGGGGCCTGCACGACAGCCCCCTCCAGGGCCACGTGGTTTTTCAGTGGATGCAACTTGAGAGCAGGTTTGGCTTTGGTGCCCATTAGCCTTCCTTTTGTGGGCATAGCTGCTCCCAGAGAGAGGGGCTGGGTGGCTCTGAGGAGGCCCCTACGGACTTTGAGTCTTCCTTCTTCCTCCTCCTGATCCCTTCCATTCTCTCAGTGCTGGGCTGGGGGCAGTTTATCTCACCCCCTCGCTCACAGCCCCCTCTCTGACTGGGTGCTCATCTCTGGTCTCCTGACCCCATTAGCCTGTCCTCCTCTGTCCTCGGCGCCATCATTCCCAAGTGGAACTCTAACCTTTCCGCCAGGGTTTTGGTTCGAATACAGACGACCCTCCTCCTTCCTTGCCCTGACCCTCTTCTTTCTTGGTGTCTCGTCAACAGCAGCCCAGAGAGAACCGGTAGGCCTGCAGCGCTGCCCTGTGCAGGACAGGTCACCTAGCGGGCCTCGGTCCTAGTCGTGGGCTCCGTGCCCCACACGCCCCCTTCAGCCCCACTTCCTCTGGCCTTAGGGGGCCAGTTGGGACTTTCTGGAGGAGGGAGGTGGAAATTCAACAATTGGATAGCCATTGACCAACAATTCAGAGAATGGTCTCTGACTCTGAATGCCAAAAGCCTTTTGTCCAAGCCCCGCCATGAAAGTAAAGAAAATGAGTCCCTTCCCTGCCCCGCCCAAGCCAGAAATGACTGTTAAAGCTGGAGCTGTAACTATCAGCTAGGACCCCTGCCTCTGGGGCATAACCCCCACCAGCTTCCTCTCTTCCCCTTGTCTGGACGGACTGGCAAAATCAGGTGGCCAACCGGGTGGCCTCCAGAGTGGATCACTGCTGGCCCAACTCCCAGGCTGTCCAGGGGACCATACCATCCTGTTCTCAGCATGAGGAGCCCAGTCCTGAGACCGCCCCCTCCCCCCTACCCCCAGCCAAAGGCCACGCAGAGCTGCCCACCACCGCGGGGAGCCATCATCCTCTATGTGAGACTGGAAAGATCCATTGAGCCGAGTCCCCAGCCAGAGCAGTCTCCCAGAACAACCTCTATTCAGTTCTCTCTGGTTTTATTGAGAGCAAAGGCCTGGTCTTTTTCTGCCAAGTCTGAAAGAAGTCTGGGCCCCTGGCAGGAACACCCCTTTTCCAAGAGATTCCTGCATTGGAAGCCACATAGCTGAGCTATCTGCAGTCCCTTCCTGGTCCCCCTGAGCCCTATAGGGTCCAGAGCACATAACCTGCATGGAGTGTCAGTGAGCCCTCTGAGTGCCCAGGGGGCGGAGCCTGGGATGAAACCTGGGGGTGGAGCTCTGAAGTGCCCAGGAGGGTTTCCTCTCACCCTGTGATGGGGCATGTGCTGAGCTTTCTGCCAAGGCTCCTAGAACCTTCTGAATGACAAAAACCTTCCAGAGCCAGAGCAGTGAGTGCATCTGAGATAGTGGAATCTCAAACTCTGGGAGGTAGAGAGGAACTAATATGGGCGGTGACAGATGGAAGCAGAGCCAGCCCACTCTTGGCTCTCTCTGCATGAGGCAGGAGAGTGAGGGAAGCCACGAGACGCTGAAGCTCCCCAGACCCTTCAGCCTTCAGCCCAGATACCAGAGGAGATACCCGTATCTCAGGGCTCCTGCCTCCGGCCAGCTGCCTCCGTCTCCTCCCTCCCCTCGCCCCTGAGCTCAGACTCGCCAGGCTGCGTGAGAGATGAAGCTGGGCCCGGTGGTCTTCAGGGCCCTCCACCGCCACTGCCTGGCAGCACCAGCTAGGGAGCCTTCCTGTCCGTCTCTGTCTGCCCGTCTGTGTCTCCGTCTCCGTGTCAGACGTTGTGACAGCAGCTCCGGTCCTGGGTGTAGCACCGGCTTGTCTCAGTGAGTGAGGCCGGGGAAGGCCCACTGGGATGTCCCTGTGGAGGTCTGGGGTCCTGTGTCCTCTGAGAAGATTCCCCGAGACCAGCAGAAGGGCTGTGCTGGGTACAGGCCCTTGCGCCGATCGCCTGCGGACAGAGCTGGCACTTTGGAGCAGCCCTCAGGGGCTGAGGGAGGGTGGTTGGTCAAAGCCCAGAGCCGAATGGGGTAGACACGGTCTTCAGCTGATGCTCTTGGTGGAGGATCCACCTGTGTTCCAGACGCCCATCATTTCCATCTGCTTGCCTTTCCTCCTTCATTCCAGGACGGTCAGGTTTGGGGTAAGAGGGCTGGGGTGATGTGAAAAGCTGTGAACTCTGCTTGGAAAGCTGAGACTCTGACCCTTGACAAGGAAATGGTGTCCAGGCCAAAAAAAGACAGCTGCGGCCATTTGGTTCGCCTCCTTCAATTCACAGAGGACCAGGCAGGCCTACAGAGGGGATACTCAGGGAGGGTGCTGGGTAACACCCAGGGCTGCACATCTGCACCTATGTCCCCACGGCCTGTCCCGGCAGCCATGCAGACTCCCAGCTCCTCCCTGCAGCCTCTGGGGCAGGGGCAGAGGAGAAGCTGGCGTCCAGGGGCTGCCTGGCACCCTCTCCTGGGACTGCTGAGCCCAGACAGACTGGTGAAGGCATTTACATCTCAGCCATCATCTCAGCATCTCTCTCTCCTCCACAACCAGTGCGTGGCTGTGGCAGAGTCTCCCGGGTGTTCAATAGACACTGATTGTTGGGGCGGGGGGTGGGGAACACACAGTATGGGAAGGAAGGAAGTTCCAGTGGCATTTGCTCTCTGCCACGCATGCTCTGCTGCCACTCTACATGTGTTTGTCAGCTTCTCCCAGCATCCCCATGAGGTAGGTACAACTTTACAGTTGCAGAAACTGCGGCTCAAAAGGTTAAGACACTTGCCCAAGAACAGAACACATAGCTAGCAAGTGACAGAGCCCAGACTCAGACCCAAGGCCACCAAGCTCCTACATGTCTTGGCCTGTTCCACCAGTATGGAGCACGCAAGGCATCTGCAGTCCTGAGACCTGGATCCAGACGGGGCTCTGCACTAGCTGGCAATGTGGATTTGGCTGTTCGGTTCTCCGTGACGGTGAACAGGAGCTGTCCCAGAGCATCCCGTCACCTGAGACAGCTGATTATCTCATCCAGTGGCATCATTAGCACCAGGGCCAGAAGTCAGAACAGAAGCAGAAAGACCCTGGGCCTGGTAGGGGGTGGGTCACATGGTCTGTGAGGTTCCTCCCATCACTTTATTTCTGTGATGAGAAGAACATTTCCCACTCACGGTTATTACGCACCCATAGTGTGCTCAGCACCTAACTTGGCTGAGTAAGAGACTGAAGCCTTCCAGACAGAACAGGTCCAACAATAATGCCATAGCCAAAATGAGCAGTGTGGATAGTCCCCTGGGGTCTGGGGTATGCAGGGGATGGCAGGCTGGTCTCAGAACCTCAGGGGACATTTGGTCTCTCTGGCCTATGGAACACCGCAACTGCCTTGACCGCCCCTTGACATCCTGCTCAGGCTTTGCCTACTCACAGCAGTGGGGCCAGAGGCCCATGATGTTGGAGAGGGATGTTGGGGGTCCTCCAACACGGGATGACTCTGGAAGTTATGGCTCTGCTCCCCATTTGGCCAGGAGTAGAAGATCCAGGTTTCTGTCCAGTTAAAGGAAGAAACTCTGAGGGAAGGATGGAGTCACAGACTAGGACGAGCAGGAGGGAAGGGGCAGGAAACAGCTTTTCTCCATCGCTGCTGCCCTTGACCTGCACGCCTCAGGCAACCTCAGCTTAAGGCTCCTGTTACCTCTGAGCAAAACCCTAACGTTCCTTAAAATTCTCAGAATGATTAAGAAAAACCTTTTGGTTCATGCATGAGTGCTCTCTCCCTAGTCACCCACCCATCCTCCCGTTGGTCCATTTCTCCCATCCTCTCATCCTAGGAGCTTGTCTTTCTCACCATTTGCCTTCCCGTCTTCCCCTCTCATCTGCTTCTCCGCCTCTCCCACCATCCACCCTTCCATCCTGCCCATCCTTTCGTCCTCCACTCTGTGTGCCTTCCCACTTAGGTGTGCTGCCTCCATCCCTCCATCCGACTAGCCCTCTCCCACTTGCCCAGGTCTCCTCTCCCATTCTCCATCTTCTCATATGTTTAGTGATCTACTTTCCATCTATCCTTCTATTTATTTTTATCCTCCATCTGTCTATCCATCTGCTTATCTGCTCACCGAGTATCCCACCCATCTGTCTGGATTCTTCCTCTTCATCCTGTTTGTCACTCCATATTTCCTCTTACCCACTTCTCCATCCATCCATATATCTGTCCACCAATCTTTCTATGCATCTGTTCCTGGAGTCCATTCTCTCTTCCATCCATCTGTTCAAACCTGCTAATAAGATGAGGGAGACAGAGTTCCTGACTCAAGGGCCTTGTGATTTATTATANTCCATATTTCCTCTTACCCACTTCTCCATCCATCCATATATCTGTCCACCAATCTTTCTATGCATCTGTTCCTGGAGTCCATTCTCTCTTCCATCCATCTGTTCAAACCTGCTAATAAGATGAGGGAGACAGAGTTCCTGACTCAAGGGCCTTGTGATTTATTATATGAAGGACCACTTGGAAATATAGCAATCTCTCAAGCAACAGTGAGCACATCACAGTTGGGGGCGATTGGTGAGCCCAAAGGAACATCCTGAGGCCTCTGGCCTGCATCCTGAGGCGAGCTGGGGCTCCCTTGCCAGTCCTTCGGAGAGCGCTCCTGCCCATAGGGCTTTGTGACCTGTGAGGCGCTGTGTACACGTCAGGAAGAGTCGGCGTCGCAGTTTCCCCTGATTCCACAGAGCTGCAGCCTCTGCTCTTCAGCCCACTGTGGACAGAGACAGCCACCCCCCGAGGGCTTTGTAGTCATGGGGAGGACGGAGCCTTTGCTCAGCCTTCCCTGTGTCCACCACCCTTGGCCCTGTCTGCATGGCAGTGACTTTGGAGGCCCAGGAAGGGGACATGACTCTCTAAGGAAGTCAGGACTTGGACCCCAGCCTTGTGGCCCCTAGGTCCCTGTCTAGCAGACTTCTTCAGGAAGAGTCGGCGTCGCAGTTTCCCCTGATTCCACAGAGCTGCAGCCTCTGCTCTTCAGCCCACTGTGGACAGAGACAGCCACCCCCCGAGGGCTTTGTAGTCATGGGGAGGACGGAGCCTTTGCTCAGCCTTCCCTGTGTCCACCACCCTTGGCCCTGTCTGCATGGCAGTGACTTTGGAGGCCCAGGAAGGGGACATGACTCTCTAAGGAAGTCAGGACTTGGACCCCAGCCTTGTGGCCCCTAGGTCCCTGTCTAGCAGACTTCACTAAGCCTTCTGCCCTTTCTCCATGTCTATTAATAGCAGTAACTTTGTCCTGGTTCCTCCTCCCAAACCCTAAGATCCCTCCCTGTGGGCTGGCCTAGCATTGTCCTCAGCCAGAAGGACGTCCTCAGCACCCACTCCCATGCTAGTTCATGGGCTGGGTCCCTGCTCTTGTCCCAGCATTTGAAATGGTCAGTAATCCTGTCACCAGCTCCTGGGCCCAGGGTTAAATCAAAGGCAGGAAAAAACTTTTGCATATGACTTGTCTTTTAATCCTTTTGTTTTTTTTTTAACCAGCATCTCACTTCCTCATTATACCCTCTGTCTGCTCACGGCCCCTCACCCACCTAACCCAGCTCCTCTGTACCATCCTGCACCGCGGCC
>SJYX01018975.1:21537-98414 GCA_006410675.1 Oreotragus oreotragus | reverse complement strand
CCCCCTCGCCTGCCCTCCCCCTGCCTTCTGTCCTCCTTGCCTCTACTCGCCCTCCCCTTCTCCTTCCTCACCCTCTTCTCCAGTCTTCCCAAATACAAAGAGGCAAAGGCCAAGTCTACAGAACGATGGCACCCACACGCCTCCTTCTTACAGCGCACGCCTGGGGCCAGAGCACTGGTGCAACTGCCTGTCACGCAGGTGGAGCACCCGGCACCCAGTGGGCGCTCAGTGAATGTGTGGTGGTTACATTAACACATGAGTAATTATAGTCAACACTGATGAGCATCCACTCTGTCAGGCATACTCTAGACACGTGCCGTGGTTATCTTGGCAAATCCTCACAATGACGCAGTGAGGTCCATACTCCACACCCCACACTCACACCTCCACACCTGGACATGGGCTTGATGCTCAGGTCTTTTAGAGCTAGGGGCTTTCAAGAGACCTAAAGCCAGGCACACCTGACAGCCCCCTATCACCTCTCAATCCCATCTCACATCCCAGCCCCACACCCCAGCCTCAATCCCCCAGTAGCAAGATTAGAGCCATATCAGGGCCAGTTTCTGTGAAGACAAGGCAGAGTGGAAGTTGAGTCTGAGCCAGCAGGTCTGGCTGGGCCCTGTCGGGCCTCAGCATCCAAGCAGGAGGCCAGAGCAGCTTTAGGGGGTAGATAAGCAACTGGAGATATTCCTTCTGCAGTGAGCAAAACTTTGACCAGATCCCCTAAAATCAGAGTTAAGAGAGTGTGAAAAAGAGAGATGTGTGTTCCTGTGTCTTATTTCTTTCTGTTTATCTGATTTGGGAATGTGTGTGCAGCCTTAAAAACACGTTAGATCATATTTCCCTTTAGGTGAAATGCATCAGCTTTGTTGAACAGAATACAGTGAACTCGGAGCTGTGGCCTCTGAAATGAGGATGTGGGGTCACTGAGTTGATCAAGAAACTACATCAAGCCATTTACAGATGTCTTATTAAGTCCTCATAACTGTGGTAGAAACTGGTGTCACTCCTTTTTAAACTGAAGACATTTAGTAAAGCTCAAACAGGTTATGGAAGTTGCCTGAAGTCAGACAAAAACCACTCCATGTGGCTCCATGCCACCCCAGTGCCTGGTGGGCTGGACAGGGTAGCTGTACCGAAGCCCAGAGCCCTGCCTGGGTGGGAGGCAGGGTGTGTCCTCTAGCACCACACCAGGGGTCCACTGGGTAAGTTCAGCTTCATTTTCCCAGTGAGGCCAAAAATGATGACCAGATGACCTTATTTGAGAATGCATGAAATCAGTGCAGTCGTTCTAGAAATAATTCCTGCCAACACCAGCCCTCTTCTAAGTCCTACTCTAGGGGCTAGAGATTCTTCAAAGAATGAAATATAGTTCCTGTCCTCAGGAAGCCTGCATTCTAGAGGCGAGCCGGGTAGGGCGAGGGCCTTGGGTAGGAAACAAAGCTTCCATGACAGGTAGGGAATGTTCAGGTGACGTGAGCCGCGAACATGAGGCAGGGGGTCAGGAAGCCATGTGGAGCCTGGGGAAGGGCTCTCCCTGCAGGTGGAACAGCAGGTGCAGAGCCCCTGAGGACGAGAGTCCGGGGAAGTCAGAGACAGCTGTGGCTGTGAAGGTCAAGGGATGGATTTAGCCGCCTGCTGGAGCGACTGCCCGGACTCTGTGTGCAGAGGACGGCCGGTAGGGGGCGCGGCTGGGGGCAGTGATGCAGGCTGAGCACGTGTTGGACTGGGTGGGCGGAGGGAGGTGGAGAAACGTGCTGTTAGGTTTCGCTGACACATCAGGGCGCGGGGTGGGGGGAGGTGGAGGGTGAACGCACGGGATTAAAAGAGCCAAGGATGATTTCCGAGGTTTATGGCCTAGGAAACTGGAAGGATGGAGTTGCCATTTCCCGCGATGATGACGATTCGGGGAGGAGCTTGTCTGTTAGACGCGAAGTGGTTGGGAGGTGGCCAGGCCGGCGCCGCAGCCCCGCCCCTGAGGATGAGGAGGTTGAGCACCAGCGCCACCGTGTGGCCAGAGCCCCTCAGCGCCCCGGCGCGCTTCGTTCCACCCGTCCCTTGGCCCCAGAGAGGCGGGACTTTGTGAGGGGTATTAGGAGTGGTTGGTCGGCAGGGGCCTCCCGTAGAGCTCTGCAAGAGCCCAGATGTGGGCGGCCTGGTGAACCTTGTGCTGGGCAGGGGACTCTTGGCTTCCGTGACTCCTGAGCTGGGTGCCTATGGCAGGGCACCAGCCCTCTGTCCCGCAGCGTCTTAATCTGTTACAAAGAGACTTTAGGATCTTTCCTGCTGAATATCAGGAGCTGCTGATCCTGACTCCCTAACTCCCCTCTGACTTTCAGCTGCAGCATGACTCGCTGGCCGTGCTGCCTGCGTGTTGAGGTTGTGGGGTACTTGGGGTGACAAGACCTGAGGTTTATTGGGTACTTACTAGGTGTCAGACCCTCACAGTCCTCCCAGCAGCTTCATGAGGTGGCTTTTATTACTCCTACCCCTCCCCCCACCCATTTTACAGACAAGGAAACTGAACCCAGAGAGAAAAAGTAAATTATTCAACATTGCACAGTAAGGAAGAGGTGGGACTGAGATTCAAACCCAGACCATTTCCTGCTTCTCGGTGCATAAAAACATTTTTAAACTGGCAGTGTGTAATGATGTAGGGGTTATAAACCTTAGTCCTGACTCAGCCGTTACTTTCTGGGTGACCTTGGGGAAGCATTTGCCTGCTCTGGGCATGGGTTTCCCCACAGGTTGACGAGAGGCGAGGCTAGGTGAACTCCTGGGGCTAAAGTCTTAGGGCAAAGCTTTAAGGTGTGTTTTATCCCCCTCACGACCTGCTCTCTGGTCCCCAGCCCCTTCCCCCTCTCTGGCCACTCTACTCCCAGCTGCCAGGAGGTCATGCCCTTGGCCTCCCTTCACCTGACAGCTCCAGCCCCACCCCACAGTTTTTGATCTACATCCTCTTGCATGCCGACTTCTTCCATTGTGTGCCTCTTACTGCCGAGCGCTGAGCTGTTTGGAAGCACAAATGCTGGGCTTTCTGGTCCTGGTGCAGCTTGGCATAGTGGGATCCAGAAACATGGTTGTACCAGTGACCTGAGTCAGCTCGTGTGTCCCGCTCTCTTAGTTAGTAGTTGAGTGAGTGCTGACATGAGCTTAGTGTTGGGCCAGCAGGACCCAAACCCTCAGGAGCCTGCCAGGTGGGCGAGATGTTAGCGGAGCTCTCCCCAGAGTCCTGATTGCTGCCGACTTCAGAGATGCCCAAACTTGGCCTGTGTCCTGTTAGAGCTGACCCCGCTGGTGGGGCTGCCCCACCAGAAGTCAGACCAGGAGGCTGGTATTTCAGAGCCCCACTCTCCTCCCCAGCTGGGAGCACCAGGGGTTCTACAAGCACCTTCTCTGCACATGAGTGGCTGGGAAGAGGCCCTCTCTGCAGGCTGAGGTCAGCTTAGCCAAACCTTCCCAGAGAACAGGGCCTGCCACCTGCCAGATGCTGTTGTGCCAGGCATCAGCAGCGTGGCCACAGTGGCAGGTGTGTATGTAAACTGACCATGCCCAGTGCTGCTGGACCCGCCGGCATGGCTGCTGTGTCCCAGAATAATAGATGTCTCCATGAATGCATTGAGTGGCTACAGTGATTAACATTTGAGCCCTTGATATGCCCTAGGCTTGTGTTTCCTCCTCCTAGCAAACCTTATGAGATGAGACTGTCATATTCATTTGACAAAGATGGAGACAGAGGCCCAGCAGAGTGACTTAACTTGCTCTTGGTGAAGCCAGGACTGAATACTAACCAAAAAGAAAAAGAAAGAAAAGGCCTGTCTTGT
Source organism: Oreotragus oreotragus (assembly GCA_006410675.1). Taxonomy (NCBI): domain Eukaryota; kingdom Metazoa; phylum Chordata; class Mammalia; order Artiodactyla; family Bovidae; genus Oreotragus; species Oreotragus oreotragus. The sequence continues at coordinate 94,590 of SJYX01018975.1, read as the reverse complement.
TTGCTGTGGTTTGATGCCAGCCCTATTACTTACTTACCTTACCTGGGCAAGGTAAGGTAAACTCACTCATCTTGGTTCCCTGTCTGTAACATGAAGATAGGAATAGTGCCGACCGGGCAGGATTATTCGTGGATTAGGTGAATTCACGCACATGCAGGCCCTAGAACTGAACCTTAACATGGTAGATACAAGGTCACTTTTGCTCTATTTACAAAGTGCTCCCATGCCCTTAACGATCATGGCTGTCAGGCGGGGTCTGTGGCACAGAGCAGTGTGGGGGGTGCCTGTAACCTCGGGCCTCCTGTGTCTGTCCCTCAGGAACCAGTGATGACCCATTCCAGGACTCGGAAGGGCGAGAGGGCGCAGAGGCCGTGGCAGAGCACCAGTTTTCAGACCTGGACGACTCGGACTCGGACTCGGACCTGGACGAAGACGAGGATGAGGACGAGGAGGAGAGCCAGGACGAGCCATCAGGCCTGTCCTCGGAGGCGCCCCCGCCTGGCCCGCCAGCCACGCTGCTGGCAGACTCCTCACCTGTTCAGGGCCCTCAGCCCGCAGAGGCCACCCGGGGCAGCTCGGTTTCAGAAGCCGAGCACTCGGCACCCGGCAGCCGCTCCAAATCCAGCCAAAGTATCCTGTGCCTCCCCCGGCTGGCACCGGCTCCCCGGGGCCCCGTGGAGAAGGACACAGGCTCGGCCCTGAGCTCCCAGGCCCTGTCCCCGAGGAGGCCGTGGTCCCCAAGCAAAGAAGCAGGCAGCCACCTACCACTCACCCCAAAACACTCACTAACCAAAAGCGACTTGTCTCCCCAGCGACATTCACCGGCCCGCGAGCCACTGGCCTCAGCCCCTAGCCCGCCTGGCCCCCAGACGGGCCCTCTTCCCTGCGGGTCCCCAAGACTCCAGCTGTCTCCTCTTGCCCTCCACCCCCTGGGAAGGGAACTGCCTCCTCGAGCGCGCCTGCCCCCCGAACGCAAGAGCGCTGCAGACCCAGGCCCCCCCAGACACTCGCCCACCAGGAGATGGTCTCCAGGCCAGGCCGAGTCACCTCCACGGTCAGCGCTGCCAGGGAAGTGGGCCTTGGTGGGGCCGGGCAGCCCCTCGGGTGCTGAGCGTGGCCCAGGCTCAGGGCTGGCCCCCCGGGCTCTCTACCCGCCCGCGCCTCTACCTCACAAGCTTCTCGGCAGAAGCCCAGCGGAGACCTGCACCTCCACGTGGGTGAGTTCCTGTCCCCCAGGTGGCTGATGGGTGGGGGGCCGCGAGCTCACAGCTCCCTGAGCGTCACTCCCGGAGCTGCAGCCCTGCCAGTTCAGTGGTTACCAATAAGGCGTGTGTTGGGCACCACTTACACCAGGCACTGTGCTGGGTGCCTGAAACCAGTCAGTCGTGTGTCAGAAGCAGCAGAGCATGGACTGTGGGGCTGGACTGAGAGAAAGTGAAAGTGGGAGTGTTAGTTGCACAGTCATGTCCAACTCTATGGACTGTAGCCGGCCAGGCTCCTCTGTCCATGGAATTCTTCAGGCAAGAATACTGAAATGGGTTGCCATGCCCTTCTCCAGAGGATCTCCCCAACCCTGGGATCGAATCCAGGTCTTCGGCATCACAGGCAGATTCTTTACTGTCTGAGCCACCAGGGCCTACCTGGTAGTGTTTTAATTCTGGGCTACCCAGAATTAAATCCGGGCTCTGTCACTTACGAGCAGTGTGGCCTTAGATGTGGGTAGAAATACTCATGCCATCTCCTCCCACCCCATATCCACGTATTCTCTGAGCAGATGCCAGAGCCCAACCAAACTCTCCACATCTCCACGTGAGCCACCAGCACCCTCCGAGTCACTTCNATTAAATCCGGGCTCTGTCACTTACGAGCAGTGTGGCCTTAGATGTGGGTAGAAATACTCATGCCATCTCCTCCCACCCCATATCCACGTATTCTCTGAGCAGATGCCAGAGCCCAACCAAACTCTCCACATCTCCACGTGAGCCACCAGCACCCTCCGAGTCACTTCAGCCAACTCCTTCCCGTCCTCCCATCAGCACCATCACTGTCACATCGCCGGGGCCATCTGCCGTCAATACACTCCAGCCACCCCATAAGCTTGATCACCCTTGTCAAAACGTCACTGTCACCACACGGCCACGATCCCCAGCACCGACACCGTTATCATTGTCGGCTTACTTTTCCCCTCCCAACACCTCTCCTGTCACTGGATTGTCACGACCCAACACCTCTGCTCACCGCCAGCAGCGTCAGCACCATCACTCATCCCCATAAGCTTGATCACCCTTGTCAAAACGTCACTGTCACCACACGGCCATGATCCCCAGCACCGACACCGTTATCATTGTCGGCTTACTTTTCCCCTCCCAACACCTCTCCTGTCACTGGATTGTCACGACCCAACACCTCTGCTCACCGCCAGCAGCGTCAGCACCATCACTCAAGAGATTCGAGCTCCAGGAGTAGCACCATCCAGGAATCTTAACTTGGTTTTTAATTTGGGGCTCAAGTTAAAATCCCTGGTGGTGAAAAAATGAAAGTCGCTCAGTTGTGTCTGACTCTTTGTCACTCCATGGACTGTATAGAATTCTCCAGGCCAGAATACTGGAGTGGGTAGCCTTTCCCTTCTCCAGGGGATCTTCCCGACCCAGGGATCGAACCCAGGTCTCCCCCATTGCAGGCGGATTCTTGGTGGTGGGAGGAGGTTAAGAGCCCACGCTGGGAACTCATGTTCAAGGGTAAAGTTGGGTCAGTTTTGTCTGAGGAACAAGAGAGGCAGCAGAACTAAGAGAAAGGGCCAGCACATGGGAGCCAACAGGATGGGCAGCCCCATTCTCTGAAGACAAACACGCCAGCCAGAAAGAAGCGTGGCGACCTTGGTCCTGAGTGTGCCTATGGTCACTATAGGGCTGGGGATGGCCCATTCCAGAGAGGGCACCCACCCAGGGCGCCACCATAGGCAAGGGTTGGAACTCAGTGGTGGCCCAGCTCAGCCAGGACCTGCTCTGTGATCTCGCCGAGCCCCGTCCTCACCCTAGTCCTCAGGGTCTGCAGGTGCCCAGCAGGTAACCCTCGCCTTCCTCTGTCTTCTTTTCTGACCCTAGCAGAAGGCCGAGTCGCCAAGTCCGTCCTGTTCACCTGCCCCTGCTCATCCTCTCTTCTCCCGACCCTTCTCGGCCCCCCATGACTTCCACGGCCACAGCCCGGCCCGGACGGAGAACATCTTCAGCCACCTGCCTCTGCACTCCCAGCGCTTGACCCGCGCCCCGTGCCCCCTGATTCCCATCGGCGGAATCCAGATGGTGCAGGCCCGGCCGGGGGCCCACCCCATCCTGCTCCCTGGGCCCAGCACGGCCTGGGTCAGCGGCTTCTCGGGGGGCGGAAGCGACCTGACGGGGTCCCGGGAGGCCCAGGAGCGAGGCCGCTGGAGCCCCACCGAGAGCTCGTCAGCCTCTGTGTCCCCCGTGGCCAAGGTCTCCAAATTCACACTCTCCTCGGAGCTGGAGGCCAGGGGCTACCCCGTGGAGAGGGGGAGGACGAGAGGGGGCCTGGGCAGACCTGCCGACTGGGAGCCCCGCGTGGCCCAGGTGCCCACAGAGCCCGCGCTGATGCGCAGCCCCTGCACCCCACCGGAGACCTCGCCCCAGGCACCCCCAGGCCAGCGGGCAGAGCCCCGGAGCCCCGGCCTGGAGTCACTGCGGCTGCCGGCCAACCCCGCGGCCTCCACCACCCCACCGCTGGACCGCAGCAGTTCTGTGGGCTGCCTGGCCGAGACCGCTGCTCGCTTCCCAGCCCGGAGGAGGAACCTCTCTGGGGAACCCAGGACCAGTCAGGGCTCCCCCCAGCCCTCGGGAAGTGGGGGGCCCGGGGCACCTCCACACCAGCCCGAGGACCGGGGGCCCCGGAGCACTTAGCCTCTCCCTGACCACTTCAGCATCTGGTTTCTGGTGTTTGGCAACAGACATTTCCAGCCGACTTCCTCGAGTCATCTTGCTGTCATGGTCTCCGTGTCCCATCTGTTGATCTTTCCAAGCAGCTTCTGCTCAGCCCCCGTCTGTCTTATCTTCCCACCTCGTATGCAGTTACCTGTGCCTTTTTCTATGACCTTTCGTTGCTTGAAAAGAAACAAACAACACACACACAGACATTAAAAAAAAAAACCCACGAGGAGACGGAGGCTGTGAATATTTAGATGGGGCCTCACCCTGGGCCACTGCGATCAGCAGCCACCCACAAAGCTGGCAAGAGGCAGTCAGTTGCTGAAAGATGGGATGCACTGAGGGAGAGACAGAGGAAAAAAAAAAAGAAACTTTTAAAAATATATAAGTAAATGTAAAAGCAAGCACTCCTATGTACAGAGTTTATGGTTCCTATTTATTGCTGCTTCATCCCACCCCAGCTAGTGGCCTCCCCTGGCTGCTAGCAGAAGGGTCAGCGGCCCAAGGCAGAGGGACAGGCTGGGAGACTCCGTGGGCAGGCCCAGAAAACTCCAACTTTCCTTTTCCAAAGACAAGGTAAATTTTCCTAGGATTTCAACACAAACTATTTGGAGCAGGTAGAAGGTAGTTGCTGGTTGGGTCCCCAGGGCTCCCAGACACCCTGGTGGTCTGAATCGTGTTCCCATTCTGGCATTTGACCTGTAGACAAATCCCCCCACCCTGGCACCTCTACTCTGCACCCTACCTTCAACCTTTGGACTGGGGAAGGAGCCCTGACCACCCGTCTCCCGGTTCCTGAGCACCTGACCTCGGCCTTGCTCTCAGGCCCCAGCCGTTGCTGCGCCTTTGTTCTAGTAACTACCCACAAGGCTGAAGGGACAAGGCCTAACCCCTGGGGGTCAAGATCCAAGGTGCATTGCCTTGCCATTCCCAAGGCCAGGCTTGGGCTTCATTTCACACTTGGTCCCTGGGGTACAAAGGGCTCTATTTCCTCCATGACTGGACTTTTCTGGTACTTGGCACTGGAAGTTTCCAAGGACTCATTTCTGGACCTCTTTGCAGCAGGACCGGTCCTCCTATTGCTGTGTCGCACAGTCAGGCCTCTACTATCCCCAGGAAGTACCCAGAACCATGACTGGTGGGAACTGCCCAGGCCTCCTGCTGGTTGGCTTAAATCTCTTAAAAAATAAAATTATATGTGTGTATATATACATATATATGTGTATATATATATATATATAGAAAGAGAATGGTGTTTGATATTTCCCCTAGCCTCCTATTGTCCGAGGTCATTTCAATTCTTCTCCAAAGCAATCAAGAATAACTAGTGCCTCATTCCTCATCCCCATCTCCTCCTTTAAGAAGCTGCCCTGTTATTTTCTGGGGCAAAAGCCTGCTTTGTAAAAATAATAATAATAGATAATAAAAACATGACTAGAAATTAAAATCCCAAGTTGAAACATAGAACTTGAACTCTAGCTTGTTTACCCAGCCCTAGGATAGGTGGGGTTTTCCACAACCTCCGGAAATGATTTTCTTTCGTCTCTACCGGGAGGAGAAAGCACAAGGACCACGGCCATAGCCCAGCCAGTCTAGGTGCTACTGCCGCAGAGCAGGGACTTCTTGGCCGGTCCTCATCCCTCAGCCAGGCTGTATGAGTCCTGTGGCCAGAGGGGGCTCCTGGGCTGTTGAAGTTGTTTAGGCGGGACACCATAAGGTGCAGAGGGCTGCACCGTGCAGAGGCTCCTACCCGTGGGCGTAATTCCCTCTTCCACCAGGTCAGGACCTTTCCCTCCTTGGACTCTGCTGCCAGAACAAACTAGCCAGGCCACCTGGTTCATTTCCCTCTGGCCAAGACAAAAAGGGGACAACAGGGGAGGGCTTCCCTGGGAGGCGGGCAGCTGGGCTCCAGGGTGCTGAGGCTAGGGTTGACCAGCACTTCCTGGCTGCCTGACCCAGGGTCTGAAGCTCTTGGTCCCCCTGGAAGAAGGCTAACAAGCCCAGCCTTGGCTATGCTGGCACTGGTGGGTCCTGGCAGAAAGCTGAAAGGAGCCCTGGGCCCCAGTCACAGCCTTGGCCAGAGGCTGGGTTTTTCCTCACCCTTGCTTTCCAACCTTACCCCAGGGCGGAGGTGAGGGGCATGGGAAGGTGGCTGCCTAAGGACTGGAGACTTCAAGGGCCGAGGCCTGGGAGCTGGATAAAGGGCATTGCTTCAGCCCAGGCTTGAAATCTCCCTGGGCAAGATCTTCCAGCTCCCGACCTACAGGGCAGAAACAGGGGGCTCTGCTAGAGTAGCCCCTGGCCTTGGGGGTAGCCAGGCCCATCCTCCAAGCCCTTCCCCACAGCTCTCCCCAGGGCATCATTCCTCCGGTACTCAAACAGCACTACTAAGGTTTCCTTCCTGGAGGCTTAGTCATGGCTGCTGGTGGCCAGCAGGGGAGAGTCAGGCACAGGCAGAGGAGATGGGGACCAAGAGTCACCAGAGACCCATTTCTCAATAACAGACACAATGTGCAAGCAATCTAGCCAAAAGGTCATTGCCCTACACAGGCACCCAGAGAAATGGAATTGATGCCACCCGCCTGGGCTGTGTGTCACTGGGCAAGGCTCTCACCTCCTCTGCCACACTCCACTCCTGCTCCCCCAAACACAGAGCTCCCAGCCCACATGCACACCTGCATGATAAGGGGAAGTCTCACGTCACACCCTCCCCTCCTCCTGCCCCACTCCCAGCCACGTGCACATTTCCAGCTTGCCCGTGACACTGTTGTCCCTGTTAAGGGACACAGTGGAGAAAGCAGTGCTAATTGTTACCACAGACACCTGTCACTTGTTCTGCTGAAATGTGCAGGATAGTCATTCCTGGATACAGGCCAGCTCTGGTCCTTGGGTGTTGGCAGCCTTGGGGGCTGGAGACCAACTTGCTGGGGTTTCAGAGCCAGCCCTTGTCATGGGGATTCCAAGCCAGCTGGCCCCCAGGCCTACTCTCCAGGATACCCTTCACCCTCAGGACAAGCTCAGGGTCATTCTGGGCACTAACCTGTTCCTCTCCAAAGCACCTTTTATAAGCCTACTCCCCCTGCCCCACCACCCGCCAAGGCCCCGACCACTAAGACCCTCCAGGAAGTCAGTAGCAGCGAACTGCCCACTTTCCCACCTCCATCACCTCCAGACCCAGCAGTCCCTCCACCTCTCTCTGTGTTAACAAGTCTAAAAGATTTAATTTCTGGGTCCCGGGAGCCCCTGCTCCATCCTCACCCAATCCATTTGAAGAAGAATAAGCAAGATAACTGAGCTGAATTGCTTTCTAGTCCTTTCTCCAGACAAAACCTCTTCAAAGTAAAAGTCCTGCCTGGGCAGCCATCCTTGGAGACAAATCTGCAGCACTGACCAAGGGGAGAAAGTTCCCAAAGACCTTTTCCACCAATTCTGCTCCTGAGTCGCGAATCCTGTCTGCTTTCCATCAGAAAACCGCTTCGGCACTTATGATCACTTTACTAAGCCTAGTGTTTAAAAAGGAAGAGAAAAGAAACAGAAAAAAGAAATGTATAGGCAAATGTAAGATAACACGCTCTCTGTAAGATAGAAATTTGCCTTTTTTTTTTTTTTCCTAAAAGGTGTATGTATTCCGTATGTGAAATTGTCTGTAGAGAGTTTCTATGTTCTTAAATGGCAATACATTCCAAAAATTGTACTGTAGATATGTACAGCAACCACACTGGGATGGGGTAGTTTTGCCTGTAATTTTATTTAAACTCCAGTTTCTCTACTTGCATCTTGCAATGTCGGTATGGTATATATATATCAGTGCAAAAGGAAAAAACAAAAACAAAAACTCCCACAGGTCTAAAGCACAGAGTCTGATGTACAAAAAGAAAATACTGCTCAGTATTGATGTGTGACCTTTGTTGTAAATTACATCTGTACTGTGAATGAGAAGTTTTTACAAGTATAATAATTGCCTTTATTATAGCTCTGGCTGAGTGTTCAGCCTGAGGATATTTTTTAAAAAAAAAACAGCACGTTGGAATAAATTTGAAAATCCCAACAGAGCCCTGCTTGCCCGGCTCATGATTTTTCTTAGGGCTGTAGAATGTCAGAGCTGGAAGGACACTCGGAGTCCCAAGTGCTTCTTTTGCTGCAGAGAAATCAGGGCCAGGGAAGGCGAGTGGCCAGGCCATAGTCACACAGCCTGGGATTCCAAGGGCCCCTCCCTTCCAGGCTTGGCAGGAGGCACGGGAGCATGACCATGTGGTTTGGGGTCTATATTCATTTCCTAGGGCTGCTGGAACAAATGAACAAACTAAATGGCTTCAAACAGCAGGAATGCGTCCTCTCACATTTCTGGAGGCCAGAGGTCTGAAATCAAGGCTCCTTGGGAGGCTCTGAGGGAGGATCTGTCCCAGACCTCTGTCCTCACTTCTGGTGGCTGCAGGCCATCCTTGGCCTTTGGTTTGTCATCATATCACTCTCATCCCTGCCTCTGCCTTCGTTCTCACTGCCTTCTCTGTGTCCCGTTTAAGGGTCCTCGTCATTGGACTTGGGGAATACCCTCATTCAGTATGATCTCATCTCTAGATCTTTAACTTAAGTATATCTGCACACACTCCTTTTCTAAAGGAGGTCAGACTTACATGTTCCAGGGGTTAGGACATGGACTTACCTTTGAGGGCCCACCACTGAGCTCACTGCAAGGTAAGACCTGGAATCTGATCGTGACAGTTATTCACTTCCTGTGTGACACTGGGCAAGTTACACAACCTCTCTGGGCTTCTGTTTCCTGTTCTGTGAAGTGGAGGGTTTCCTGTGAGGATTAAATGAGAGACTGTATGTGCTAAGTGCTAAGTCACTTCAGTCGTTTCCAACTCTGCGACCCTATGGACTGTATAGCTCACCAGGCTCCACTGTCCATGGGGATCCTCCAGGCAAGAATACTGGAGTGGGTTGCTATGCCCTCCTCCAGGGGATCTTTCTGACCCAGGGATCAAATCTGCGGCTCTTATGCCTCCTGCACTGGCAGGCAGGTTCTTTACCACTAGCACCTCCTGGGAAGCATGTATACAGCATGGTTAATAGAACCTTGAACATGGTAAGACTTCAACAAATGTCCGCTGAGCAGACTTCACACAGGGTGCTGTGGTTACAAGGATGAAAAAGACAGGTATAGATCCCCACCTTTTGTATGCAACAGTGACTTGCTCTGCACCAGTGAGGGACTAATCATCAGATATAACAGTGAGCAAAACAGACAATCCTGCCTTCAAAGAACTTTCATTCTAACGGGAGAGGCCATCCTTAAGCAAATAATGACATCCTTAATTCCTCAGTCCCAGTGGCCACAGTTGTTGCTACAGGAGAGAACAAAGCTCTCATACAGAGTAAGTCCTAAAACTCCTGTGGGCTCTGGAGCCTGGATGGGTTGTGGGGAGGGCTGCAGGTGGAGGTGGAGGTGGATTGGAGGGGAAGCCATGATAGGAGCAGATGGAAGAAGAGGTACGTGGATGAATCAAGAGAGGGCTTCGGGGTAAGATGCTGGACACAAGTTTAGCACTAAGAACCTAAGAGGACCTGCCTGTTTCAGCAGCAGGAGGATCAGTGCTGACTTGGGGAAAAGCCGGCCTAGTCCAGCGCCTGGCCTGCAGGCCCTTCGTAAACACTGCCAGTGCTGAATGGATTGTGGAGGCAGGGGGTGGGGAGTAAGGAGAAGAGGGAAGTGGGGACGGCAGACCCAGACATCCTCCCAGGACCTGGGGGAGGGCAGGGGAGAGCTAGGCAGCAGCTGGAGGGCGGCAAGGAGTCCAGGGAAGAAGCGAGATGGGAATGAGGTGGTGAGACCCCAGCCTGCTTGATTAGGAGGAGATGTAAGTACCAGAGGCAGAAATTTCTCCCAGTGTGACCCAAGGGAAGAGGGGCAAGTGACAGCAGTGACAGGAAGCTGAGAACATTTCTGCCAAGGAATTTTCTCTGTCACCCGCTGAGAGGGGAAAAGGAAGCTCCAGTATGGGGTAGCGGGGTGTGGAGGGCGGGTGGTGTGGACCGAAGACTTGAGAAAGTGTGAATGGCCTGAGAGGGGAGCAGGAGAAAGCTGGCCAGGGAAAGAGAATCGCCAGCGTGGCACTGCTCCTGCTAAATGGTTTGTTCAGCGGTGCTCAGAGGCATGGAGAAGGCAGCCAAGTAGGTTCGCTCCAGGTGAAGGTTTTACCCGGCCACGGGACAGGAGCGTGGGGTATGGGAGGTAAGAGAACTGGCCGATGAAGAGGTGAGGTTACAGATAGCCCTGAATTCACAGGCCAGGAAGGAGGCAAACAGGGGTGGCTGACACAGAAAAAGGCCAGTGGTCAAGTGACTGGGGATTTTGGATGAGAACAGAGAAGAAAAGGTTGGAAATTGTTCATTACTCCAGAGGCAGGACAGTTGTGGATGAAGGCAGTGTGGACCACACAGGCGTGGATGCTGGGCACAAGAGATGAAAAGGCTGGGAAGCGAGTATCCATGGTGCCAGTGACCTGTATGTTCATCTCTGCTGACTGCAGGGCTGGACTGGAAACGCAGGCTGCGAGCTAGGCTTTATAATCCAGGGTATGGGCTGTCATGCTGCAGAAACAAGCAACCTAGAAACGCAGGAACTGAAAACAATGAAAGCTGAACTTGTCCCTTCTGCCATATGTCCGATGTGGGTCAGCAGCTGAATTGTACTCATCCTCATCATTTAGAGACCTAGGCTGATGGACGCTTTATCCCGTGTTCCTGTGACCTTAGAGGCAGAAAAAAGGAGAGAGCTGTGAAATGTTCCATTGACAACTAAATGCTCTACGTGGGAAAAGACATCTCTCCTTTCAAATTTCACCTGCCAAAGCAGGTCATATGGCTGTGCCTAGTGACAGAGATGAGGAATATGTGAAACAGTCACACAAGGATATGACTTCTCAGTGTCAGAAACAGCCAAGGGCTGAGCAGATGTCAACGATGGGATGGGGGCAGGGACAGGGCCTCGTGGCATCGGCCTCAAAGGTGCTGGGTTTTTACAGGGAGTGAGAAAAATAATGGTGTGGAAGGAGGCCTGGAAGGAAAGATGGCCCCTAGCCTTTTGATCACGGGATGTGGAAGGCAAGGAGCAGCTGTCTGGGAGCGAGTCCTGGGGGAGATCCTGAATTTCAGTCGAGATCAGCGGGAAAGTGGAATCCCAGAAAGGCCCAGAAGAAGAAGAGCACAGAATGGAGCAAGTCCGGCCTCCAGCATTTTACAAGCCCTGCTTATAGTCCTGGGCTTCCTTGGTGGTTCAGTGGTAAAGAAGCCACCTGCCAATGCAGGAGAGATAGGTTCAGTTCCCGGGTTTGGAAGAACACTTAAAGCAGGAAATGGCAGCCCACTCCAGTACTCTTGCCTGGGAAATCCCATGGACAGAGGAGCCTGGAGGGCTACAGTCCACGGGGTCTCAAAAGAGTCAGACACGACGGACTAAACAACAACAATTTATGACAACCCAATGACAACCCAGGGAGATGAGACTTACGGTCCCGTTTTAGAGAAGAAAGCGGAAGTTCCAAAGAGCCCCCACCAAGGACTTCTCTGGTGGTCCAGCTGCTAAGGCTCTGTGCTCCCAATGCAGGGGGTCTCAGATTTGATCCCCGTCCAGGGAACTAGACCCCACATGCTCCAACCAAGAGTCTCCATGCCGCAACAAGCTGCAAAGAAGATCCAAGATCCCTAGTGGATCTCGGAAAGATCCACTTTCCAAGTTACAACAAAGACTCTATGCAGCCAAATGAATAAAAAGAAAGAAAGAAAGAAATATTAAAAACAGAAGGACCCCCACCAACCAAAGATGCAGGGCCGGTTAGAGGCTATGTGAGCCTGACTCTAGTCTGACTCTAGTGCAGCGCCTCTGGGAGCCCCAAGTTCCTCCCTCTCATCTCCACCCTGTGCTCTGGCCCCAGGGAAGCCCTGGATCTCAGACTCTTCACCTCCTTCTCCCCAGGAACCCAGGGGAGGAGGTAGGCCCAGGCCAAGGCTTCTTCCCGGCAGCTGCCTGGCTTCTCAGCAGCCATCCAGGGCAGTCTCATGGGTCCCCACGTCTGAGGCTGAAGGCGCAGGAATGGACCATCAGACACAGGGGCTGGGATTCCAGTGCTCGAGAGCACACCAAGTGCATGCAAACTCTCTGAAAACCCGACTCCTCAGCCTGCTGCTGGCGCCCAGGCCCACCTGTCACTCACACTAGGTCTCCCATGGCCTCTGGAACTCACGAGGCAATTTCCCTTTTGGAGTGAGGGAGACAGAGCACCTGCCTCCACTTCACAGAAGAATAGAGCCCAAGATTGCACCCTGGCAAGTGGCAGGGCCACCGACCCAGGTCACACCTGACCCAGAACCTCAGGAAGGCTTGGGCCGAGGCTTGCCACTCCCTATCCAGGGCTGGGCCCTCTCCCTAGGCCTAGACCCTCTCTGGGCTTAGGACCTGGAGACCATGCTTACTCCTAGAGATTCCCAGGGACAAATCACGGCTTGCAGGATGGCCTCAGAAGGCAGGCTAGCCTGAGATGGGCATGAGCAGGGAGAAACAGGAAGCAAGAAGAGTCAAGTGAGGACGGGGGCGACTGAGGAGGGAGCAGCCCAGGGCTAACCTGCATGGGGCTCATCACTGCCATCTGGCCCAGGGAGAGACTTATCACCTCGTCACTTTGTAGAGGAGGAAGCCTGGGGCTTGGACAGGTGATGCTGCTCATAAGGCCACAGTGGTCAGGGGCAGAGCAGAGACTTAAAACCAGGCCCACACATTCAGGGAGTGGTTGGTACTATGGAGAGTGAATCTGGGCCTCTTGGCTACCTCTTAGTCCTGAAATCTGGGTTGCGGGACCCCAGCAGACATATCCTTTAATTCCATCACAGCCTCAGCCACTTTACAGAGACCCAGCTACCAACCTCCCCCTTTTATAAATGAGAAAGCTGATGTCCAGAGCCGGGAAAAGCTTGACCCAAGGCCAGAGCTAGGATTCCCGAACCCTCAGCAGAGCCACCTGGACCACCCCGCCCACCCCTCCTTACCCCAGGTCCGAGTTCACCTGACCAGCTCGCCTTTTTAGGAAAGGAAAAGAGCAGCCCTGGTGGTGGACAGGGGGGTGGGCAGGCAGCCGGGCTAATCCACCAGCTCCCGGTGGCGGCTCTGGTTACCGTGGTTTGGGGCCCGGGCAACCCTGGCTGGGAGTGCCAGCCCAGCCAATCGGTGCTGCCGCTGAGCTACTCTGCCAGAGCCATACAAGGCTTTGCTGCAGCCCTATCTTCAGCCACCACAGGGCAGCCCCAGCGTCGGCAGCCGCCCCGCCCGGGAGCCTGCCAGCCCGGCACGTCCTCGGACTCTGCTTAATCCAACCTGGAAGCAGGCAGGGCTGCCGCGCACGTGCACCAGGCCCAGGGTTCCCCAAGGTCAGGAAGATGGCACTGCCAGGGCAGAGGCCAGAATCGGGGCAAAGACCTAGCTGGCCATCAGAGATCCTGGCTGGGGTCGGGGATGGAACCCAGATCTGGTCCAGGCTGAGCTGTATCTCTCCGTAAGATGCTCTTCTGTTCCCATCATCCCTTTGGCCTGACTGACTGCTTGTCCTCCCCCATTCACCACGGAGATGGGGCTCAGCACAGTGAGTATCTGGTCCCTTCTGAGGTCTTCTCAGGGTCCCAGTCCCAACTCAACTAACCCATCCAGGGTCTAAGGCTGCACGCGCCTCTCAGAATTGGGGCGTCCATTGCTAAGTGCATGTTGTGAGAGTCAGGCTTATACAGCCCCCCTGGTGGTCTTTTGCGGGTCCACTGTCACTGCCACGGATCTGGGCCGTGGATGGTGGAAACAGGTGGGGACCGGTGACCCCTGCCCAGTGGAGCCCATCCCATCTGTCAGTGCATAACACCTGAGTGTTATGAATTCACAGGACCCCTGAGGAGTAGAAACTATTGGCCCTGTTTGGCAAGCAAGGAAATCAAGTCACAGAGAGGTTATCTGTCTGAGACCAGAGTGCCAGGATTCAGCCCCAGAGTGGTCTGACTCTAGATCTCTAGAAATTTCAGATCCTGGAGGGACCAGGGGCTGCCATTTACACTAAAGTGTGAATGGGGGCGAGAAAGTCATTGTCTGAGCTAAGAGGACCCGTTCTTTAAAGTGCAGGTCTTTTTATTCTTTCTTTACTTTTGGCTGTGTTGGGGCTCCCTTGCTGTGCACAGGATTTCTCTGGCTGTGGCGACTGGGGGCTCCTCTTTGCTGAGGCGCATGGGCCTCCCATAGTGGTGGCTTCTGTTGTGGGGCACGGGCTGTAGAGCACACGGGCCTCAGTAGTGGTAGTGCACGGGCCCAGTTGCCCTGCAGCATAATCTTCCCAGAGCAGGGATCGAACCCGCGCCCCCTGCACTGGCAGGCAGATTCCCAACCGCTGGACCACCAGGGAAGTCCAAGGGGGCCCTTTGTTCCTGAATTGGGTAGGGCTTTCCCAGACATTGCCCAGGCCCTGGTCAGGGTTGCCCAAGCATGCTGCGGGCCCTGCAGAGCGTCCCAGGCCACCACTGTCAATTAGATTTGTCACGGAAGTCACTGGGTTCCAACATCCTTGTGTGTCCTACGTGGGCCAAGCCGAGCTCAAAGCCAAGACTGTGGTACTCCCCAGGGCCACCCGGCAGGTGAGAGAAACGTGCCGGCCTGAGGGGTGGCAGGCCAGGCTGGCATCGGTCTCTGTTTACTCAACCAAGAAAGGAAGAGATAAATATAGACACAGGATTACTCAGACACAGCCTGGGAAAACCGGCTCCGAACCTCGACTTCAGCCCTGGCCCGGTCTCACCTTCACCCGCCTGCCCCCTCGGCGTCTGCTGCCAGGCCTGCCCTGCCTGTTCCCAGGACTCCCCGTGGGCAAACTTCGGGGCAGCCCTTCCTGCCTGCCCTCTAGGGGCAGGGCAGAAACTGAGGCCCAGAGAGAGCAGGGCACCCACTTCACATCCCACAGCAGGTTAGGAGCCGGTGGTGCGAGGGTTGCACTGGGGGAGTCAATTTATCAGGCCCAGGCACCACACCAGCCCAGATTCAGTTTCCATATTTGTGAGATGGGGCTTGGTACCCCCGGCCCTCAACACTCTTCAGCCTGCATGTAGGGTAGAGTTGGAGACCACCCAGCAGAAAGGGGATGAAACGGGCAGCTCAAGCACTAGGAAATGCTGGCCCGAGCCACACGTGTAGGGCTTCAGCACTGGGACTCTGGAGCCAAATTGCCTGGGCTCAACATCCCCCTCCACCATTTTCAGCCATGAGATTTGGGGCAAGTTTCTTAGCATGTTAGTGCCACAAGTTCCTCATCTCTAATATGAGAATAATAAGAATTATTATTCTATATAATAAATAATATATACAGTATTATTTGGGCTCCCCTGGGTGGAGGCATGGGTTCGACCCCTGAGTCAGGAAGATTACCCGGAGAAGGAAATGGCAACCCACACCAGTATTCTTGTGCTTAATCACTCCATTGTGTCCGACTCTTTGCAACCCTTTTGACTGTAGTCCACCAGGCTCCTCTGTCCACGGAAATTTGGGGGCAAGCATACTGGAGTGGGTTGCCATTTCTTCCTCCAGGGGATCTTCCTGACCCAGGGGTTGTATCATGTCTCTTGTGTTTCCTGCATTGGCAGGTGGGTTCTTTAGCCCTGCTGAGCAACCAGGGAAGCCCAAATAATACTGTCTATAAGACTAAAATCCCAGGGACAGAGGAGCCTGGTGGACTACAGTCGATGGAGTCGCAAAGAGCTGAACACAAGTATGATGTTATATGTATGTACATGTATGTGTATACGTATATACATATACATCTACGCACATACACATATGTATTAATCCATATGTACATCTATGCACATACACATATGTATTAATCCATATGTACATGTAGACATGTGTGTCTTCCCACATTTGGGTCTCCCAGGTGGCGCTAGTGGTAAAGAATCTGCCTGCCAGTGCAGAAGACATAAGAGATGCAGGTTCAGTTCCCTGAGCGGGGAAGATCCTCTGGAGGAGGGCATGCCAACCCACTCCAGTATTCTTGCTGGAG
This sequence comes from Oreotragus oreotragus, assembly GCA_006410675.1. Taxonomy (NCBI): domain Eukaryota; kingdom Metazoa; phylum Chordata; class Mammalia; order Artiodactyla; family Bovidae; genus Oreotragus; species Oreotragus oreotragus. The sequence continues at coordinate 78,575 of SJYX01018975.1, read as the reverse complement.
AATCCCATGGACAAAGGAACCTGGTGAGCTATAGTCCATAGGGTCATAAAGAGTCAGGCACGACTGAAGTGACTTACCGTGCATATAGGCACCCGTATTCTTGAGTGGGAAATCCCGTGGACAGTGGAGCCTGGAGAGCTACAGTCTATAGCGTCACAAAGAGTTGGAAATGACTTAGTGACGGAACACACAGGCACATATATGTAGATGTGTTATTTACATATCGTTATAATAATAATAGCCTAATAATAATCCCAACCTCTCAGAGTGTTGGGGTGGATTAGGTGAGATTAGTACAAAGCACTTGCCCAGGGCCTGACACAGCAATGGCTCCACGTGCATGTTTATTATGATGCAGCCCCTGGGGCAGGTCGGGGCCTGGGCGCAAGAGGCAGGGGTGGGCGTCTCAAAGGCTACTGCCCTCCAAGGGAAGAGTTCAGCCCTGAGCTGCTCGGTGCATTGATCTCTCCTGTTCTGTGACCCCTGCAGCAGCTCCCTGCTCTGCCTGAAAGCTTCAAGAGTCAGGCAGACATGGATCTGAAGGTTGGCTCCACCACTTATGGGCTTCCCTTGTGGCTCAGCTGGTAAAGAATTTGCCTGCAATGTGGGAGACAGGGGTTCGCTCCCTGGGTTGGGAAGATCCCCCTGGAGAAGGAAAAGGCTACCCACTCCAGTATTCTGGCCTGGAGAATTTCATAGACTGTAATAGTTGGACAAAACTGAGTGACTTTCACTTTGCCACCACTTACAGACTGTGTGACCTTGGGCAAGTAACTGGCCCTCCCCAAGCCTCAAATTCCACTTTTACCCTTCCTGGGATTGGTGTGAGGGTTAAACAGGGGAACAAGTGCAAAACTCCCCACTCAGCCAGGCAAATGGACACTATGCTCGAGCTCATCCTGAGCCCCTTCTCTTCTTCCTCCAGTTTCTCTCAGTGGCTATGAGCTGAGCCCAGGAGAGGTGCATGACCCTCACACATGCAAGAGTTCTCAGTTATGGGAAACTCACCAGCCCCTACATCATGCATGAGCTCACGCCCATGGGTCCCTGGGGCCATCAGAGATCCGCAAGTTCCCCCTGTACTCTTCATGCACTCGGGCATATCCACACAGGCCCCTTCTCCACATCCTGCACACACGCATTCATAAATGGACAAACAGGCCACAGCTATGTGCAAGCTCGGAGAGGCTGGTGCCCACAGGTGTGCCTCTGTGCACCTCACCAGCACGCACGCTCCCACAGTCAGGGGTGTCCTAGCCAGGCCTGACCCTGAGGTGGCCGTCTTCACAGCAGAGGAATGCAGACAGCTGAGGATGCTCTGCCAGCGGACGTGAGGGAGAGGCCCAGGGGAAACCACACGGGCAGGAATCCAGGCAGGCGTTCCAGGCCGAGGTGGAGCCCTAGGGTGCCAGAAAGTGCGAGGAGGCATGTGCAGACTCTAACTCGCTCCAGTCTCCTCTCTCATCACCCCGTGTCCTCAGCCTCTAGGACTCGGAGGCCGAAGGGTTGCACAGACCACCGTTCTCCATCCAAGGCAGCCAGCGGCTCTACCTGCACAGCCTTGCTGCCTGGCAGAGCACTGGATCTCTGGGCTGCAGTGGCCTGGTCTCAGCTGGAAGGGGTCATTCTTGGCTTGAGGGTCTTTCTTCCTCACTGGGGAAGAATCTATGACCACAGAAGAATCTATGGGGAGAATTTATGACCCAGAAGAATCTATGACCACAGAGATCAACAGAAGAGGAGTGGGTTGTTGTTTTTTTTTCCTGATTTTTATTAACATATAGTTGGTTTACAACGTTGTATTCGTTTTTCTGTACAGCAAAGTGAACCAGCAATATGTATACATATATCCCCTCTTTTTGGATTTCCTTCGTATTTAGGTCACCACAGCACACTGAATGGAGCTCCCTACTCCCTGCTACTAATGAGTAGATTCTCATTCAGTGCAGTTCAGTCGCTCAGTCATGTCTGACTCTTTGCAACCCCGTGGACTGCAGCATGCTAGGCCTCCCTGTCCATCACCAACTCCTGGAGTCTACTCAGACTCATGTTCCTTTGAGTCAGTGATGCCATCCAACCATCTCATCCTCTGTTGCCCACTTCTCCTCCTGCCCTCAATCTTTCCCAGCATCAGGGTCTTTTCCAACGAGTCAGTTCTTCGCATCAGGTGGCCAAAGTATTGGAGTCTCAGCTTCAACATCAGTCCCTCCAATGAACACCCAGGACTGATCTCCTTTAGGATGGACTGGTTAGATCTCCTTGCAGTCCAAGGGACTCTCAAGAGTCTTCTCCAACACCACAGTTCAAAAGCATCAATTCTTTGGTGCTCAGCCTTCTTTATGGTCCAACTCTCACATCCATACGTGACTACTGGAAAAACCATAGCCTTGACTAGACGGACCTTTGTTGGCAAAGTAATGGCTCTGCTTTTTAATATGCTGTCTAGGTTGATCATAAGTTTCCTTCCAAGGAGTAAGCATCTTTTAATTTCATGGCTGCAGTCATCATCTGCAGTGATTTTGGAGCCCCCCAAAATAAAGTCTCTCACTGTTTCCACTCTTTCCCCATCTATTTGCCATGAAGTGATGGGACCAGATGCCATGATCTTCGTTGAGCTTTAAGCCAACTTTTTCACTCTCCACTTTCACTTTCATCAAGAGGCTTTTTAGTTCCTCTTCACTTTCTGCCATAAGGGTGGTGTCATCTGCATAGCTGAGGTGATTGATATTTCTCCCGGCAATCTGGATTCCAGCTTGTGCTTCTTCCAGCCCAGCGTTTCTCATGATGTGCTCTGCATCAGTTACCTATTTTATACGTAGTATCAATAGTGCATGTATGTCAGTCCCGATCTCCCAAATCATCCCCCACCCTATCCCCTTTTGGTGTCCATCCGTTTGTTCTCTACATCTGTGTCTCTATTTCTGTTTTATAGATGAGATCACCTACACCATTCTTTTCAGATTCCACACATATATGTTAATATACAATATCTGTTTCTCTGACTTCACTCTGTATGACAGCCTCTAGGCCCATAGTGTCATCATTGGCTCAAGTCAGAGATGACGGAGACAGTGTGGAAGTCACTAGAACTCTTCAGGCAAGACTCATACTGACTCAGCAGCCAGTGTATGTTAGGTGAGGCACTTGCTTCTAGCAACTCCCTGAGTGCCTATGAAAGGGCCCCTGCTCCCACGTACAGATGGGGAATCTGAGGGGCAGAGGCAGCGTCACCTACCCAGATCCCCTAGCTGGCTGACTCCAGACACTAGTACCTAAGCACTGGGCCATGTGGCCTCTGTCAAGGGGCACATCCCACACCCTGGAGGAGAGGTTTGCAAATGAGGCTGAAACACTGCTGGCACGTGAAAGCCACTGTGCCACATGCAGGGATCTCCAGCCCAGGTGGCGGAGGGCTCTCCCAGGTCACAGCTACAGAGAGACGGCAGGGGGAGGCTGAGAGCCATCCGGGCTTTTGGCCTCTTCTGGCAGCAGCTATCTCTGGGGACCAGCTGAAGCTGGGGAACATGTCAGGGTTCCAAGAAACGGCAGGCACAAAGGTGGGACATGGCCTCTGCAAGTTCAGCCCTGGGGTGGAGAGGGGTCATTCTCCATCTTCATATAGAAAACATGGCCTAAGAGGGGCAGAGACCAGAGTTCCAGACGAGACTGAGCAGGCGGAGGGGCTGGCAAGGGCCCCAGCGGAGACCGGCCTCCAGTTCCTGAGTCTCTGAGGCCAGGGTGACAAGGCCCCTGAGCCAACCAGGTCCCTCACCCTCCAGCTTTAGCTATTTTCTGGGTGGAGCTGCTGGAGAGGAACAGGCTAGGCCCTGGTACTCAGGACCTCATGGATGAGGGATGGAAAAAGGGAGTCAGTGCTTGAAAAAAACTCCATCTGGGGACCCTCCCTATCCTCCACTGGCCACGCTGCCTGCCCCCTGCAGGTTCTGTTTACAGACTTGGCCATTTACTTGCTGGGGAGCAAAAATGGGAAAATGACAGTGCCGTCATGGGAGGACCAGGAGGCAAGTGACATGCCCAAGGCCACACAGGGCAGAAGGATTCTGACTTGTCATCACTGCTGCTTCTGGGGACAACCAGATGCGTAGCCTCAAGGCGTCACACTACACTCACCAGGGCTGCTGTGGGGAGCCGAGCCTGCCCTCCAACTCTCAGGAAGAGCAGGGACCCAGTCACACTGCCCCCGGGGCAGATGACTGCGCTTCAAACAGCAATGCCTTCCTCTCAAGGCTGTTCTCATCATCCAATGGCATCGAACTTAGATCAAAGCATAACCTGGCACAAAAAGCCTCTCAGGCGCCCCCCCGGAAGTTTCCAAACACTTCTCTAGGCCTCTGCACTCCTTCCCAAGGCACACCTGGACTTGAGACCTCATCGTCCAGCACGGGACTCAGGGAAGGAAAAAAACAGGAAGCCGGAGTCACCCCACTTGTCAGCTGGACAGACCCGGGTCCAGAGAGGGGGAGTGACTTGGGGGAGGCACACAAGGAGGCAGGGCTTCTCCCATAGCAGCTCCATGTAGAGAACAGGCCCTGGACCCCACGTGGTGTCCCCAGGGGACCCCGGGGGTCTCGCTGTGGCTAAGCGACCTCTCGTCCCATCCACCGGCCCTGCGCCCAGGGGTTGCTGTCCTGTGACCCGCGCGGGGGGCTCGGGCTGCCAGGGCCGCTTAGAGTCAGAGCAGCTGCGACTTGGGAAGGGGGCTGGCCTTCCTGAGGTCTCCTGGGGTCCCCAGCAGGGCAGCTAAGACCCGAGTCCCCAGCGGCACGTGGCGGCGCTGCCCGATTGGTGATGTCAGGCCCACCACACCCGGGCCCCAGCACGTTCCTTCACAGAGTCGACAGAGCAGAGAACAAAGCGTCCTGCGCATTCCTGCGCGCTGACTCATCGCCTGCACGTAGAGCCGCAGCCACAGCGGCTGCTTTGCCCAAAATTGGTTGGGAGGCGGGGGGGCGGGCCAGAGACGGCCGCCTGGGGTCCTCTGCTCTCTCACCTGCTCTGCGCTCCCAGTCCCAGGATTTCCCGAAACAGGCAGGAAAGCAAGAGGCACTGGGGGACACGTCGGTCCCCGCGATAGCCAGGGCCACCCCATGGGGGTGGACGCATGATCAGGCACAGGTGGCAGGCTGGGGAATAAGACGTAGATGCAGGCACTGCTTGTCTTTGAGCCTCAGTTTCCCCATCTGCAAAGTGGGGGTGTGCCAGTTACCATTTTAAGCATCTGATATGAGTTCTTTTCCCATATCCTTACACCAGCCCTATGAGGAAATACTGTTATCATCCTCATTTCACAGGTAGGGAAACTAAGGCACAGACACTGATTTGCTTGAGGTCAGGTGCTAGTGAGCTTCCCTGGTGGCTCAGTGGTAAAGAATCTGCCCACAGTGCAGGAGAGGCAGGAGACATGAGTTCCGTTTCTGGGTGGGAAGGGGCCTCTGGAGGAGGGCATGGCAGCCCACTCCAGTATTCTTGCCTGGAGAATCCATGGACAGAGAGCCTGGTGGCTACAGTCCACGGGGTCGCAAAGGGTCGGACACGACTGAGCGCTCACCCAGGCACAAGTGCTAGCCAGCTGCAGAGCCAGGATTTAAATACGAATTGTAAGGTTCCAGAATCTGCATGTATCCCCTATCTGCTAAAGGGCGGATTGAAGTCTCTGGTGCCCAGCAGGTGTTTTCACTGTGCCCTTACCCTTGGTGGTGGAGTCCAGGTCCCTCACATCACCTCACTAAACCTCTAATCCCTCACCTGTGAGGTGGGGTGACTGTGAAGGATGCCCTCAAGGGATTGTCAGGGAAATTACACTGAAGGTTCAAGTGTGATCTGTGGAAGAAAAGGTAGGTTTGGTTCAACAAGCCTTCAAACCACCTTCGGTCATCTAGGACAATACCAAAGTACCGAGAGGAGACGAGCTGTGCCTGGGGTCACCAGCCAGACCAAGCCATACTCGTCTGGGCCTCCCCAGGGGTCTGGGGGGCACGGAGTTGCCTGCACTCCCTGGGAAAGTGAGGGAGCAGGAGGGGCCCTGCCATGTTCCCTCTGCCAGCCTGGCCTCTCTCCCCTGACAGCCTGATTTCAGAGGAGGTGGAGTTCTTTGGATCTGTCCTGTGTCGGGGTCAGAGGCTTGCCCTGGGTTTGTAGGAATAAGAGGGCCACCAGGCGTCTTTGTTCTCAGGCACCAAAGAGACTGGGCAGCTCTTCCCCTGGCTGTGGTGTCCGCCATCCGAGGCTCGTCTGATAGTCCAGAGAAGGCCCGAGAAGGAATTCAGCACCCCCACCCCCACCCGAGCCAGGCCTGGTCCGGGTCCCGCGGGTCTGGGCCGCCGCGGCAGAGATGCACAGGACTCCACTCCGCGTGTCCGACGCTGCAGCGCTATGGCCTATATGTAGCCAATCAGGCTCCTCTGTCCATAGAACTTTCCAGGTAAGAATCCTGGAGTGGGATGCCATTTCCTGCTCCAGGGTATCTTCCCCTTCCAGAAATCGAACCCATAGCTCCTGAATCTCCTGCATCAACAGGAGGATTCTCTACCACTGACCACCTGTGAAGCCAGGAAGTGACTCCACTTTAAACTCAGGAAGAGGTCAGCTCCGGCTGGGTGTGCAAGGCCTGTACGCTGGCCTCCAAGCTCCTTTCATCCCTGCTTCCTTCACACTCTTCGCTCCAGCTCCTAGCACATGCCATGCTCTTTCAGGCCTCCCAGCCTTTCCCCACGCCATACCTCTTGCCTGGAATGCCTTCTTCACCTTCATAGCCTCTTTTGGATGCCTCTTCTGCTTGGAAAGCCATCCTGACCTTTCAGGCAGAGGCAGGCACTCACTCCTCTGGGGTCCTGTTGCCCTTTGTCTGTCCTCCCCTTTCGGCCAACACAAAGACTGACACAGAACACACACTGGCCCTTATCCCACAGACACTCCCGGGTCCCTGTTCCAAGAAAATGCCTTCAAAGGCCCTTCCCCCAAATCCCAGCTGGGACGGAGACCCACAGACCCAGCCCAGGTCTTGCAGAGCAGGCTCAGCCTGTCTACTGCATGATGGCAAAAGGCACAGCACTGGGGCCTGAAGACCCATCTCTTCTGTTCCTGGCTGTGGGGCCCTGGGCAACTTCTGTAGTTTCTCTGAACTTCTTCATTCCCAGGTCTTGCCTTGCCCACTTCCCAGGCCTGTTTGGAAGATCAAATGAATGAAGGCAGAGAGAATGCTTGGCGCGTGGGCACAGCTCCCCACACAGCTGTCATTATCACCGAGTCATTATTACGGACCTGCCTTGTGCCTGGGGGGCAGCTCCAAGGCTGGGCAGCAGGCGGGCAGGCAGGCGATGAACTCAGAAGCAGCTGCAGCCCCAGGCTGACTCAGGCTGAGGCACTGGGAGAAGTGGGTGCTTTATGGTCAGCCTGAGCCAGCCCAGCTCTAGCCCTCTCCTCCTACCCCCAGGCGTCGCCCAAATCTGAGGCCACAAGGCCTTCCAGGCCCATTCAGGGCCTCTTATCTGAGGAGATAAAGGCCCCCTCCCCTAGAATGGTGGATCCATTCAAATGGCTTCTGTGTGACCTTGGCAACACTCACCCTCTCTGGACCAGCCTTGGGGAGTTCCGGAGTTGGGGGCAGGCAGTGACCTCAAAAGGCTCCCAGTGTGTCTTCCAGGTGCTTAGTGGGGGGCCTCTCCCACTGCTTTGGGCCCCAGAGGGATGGCTCCTGTTCTCTCCCTCCCTGACACTGACCTAAGGTGGTAGAACTCCCAGTATCCTCCCTAGAGTCTGGAGTTATTATTTTTATCTGATGCATGAGAAAAAATGAGGCCCAGAGATCAAAAGGCCCTCACCTAAGACAGCACAATCAATAGCCAGGACATAGGCATGTGACCCTGCCAGGGTCTTCACGGCCCACCTACTGCAATCCTCCATTCTCCTGTGGCCTCCCGGCTGGTGACGGCTGCCTCTCTCTTTCCCTCCCTGGTGGCTCAGAGGGTAAAGAATCGGCCTGCAATGCAGGAGACCTGGGTTCAAGATCCCCTGGAGAAGGAAATGGCTACCCACTCCAGTATTCTTGCCTGGAAAATTCCATGGACAGAGGNCACCTACTGCAATCCTCCATTCTCCTGTGGCCTCCCGGCTGGTGACGGCTGCCTCTCTCTTTCCCTCCCTGGTGGCTCAGAGGGTAAAGAATCGGCCTGCAATGCAGGAGACCTGGGTTCAAGATCCCCTGGAGAAGGAAATGGCTACCCACTCCAGTATTCTTGCCTGGAAAATTCCATGGACAGAGGAGCCTGGTGAGCTACAATCCATGGAATCGCAAGAGTCAGACATGGATGAGCTACTAGCACTCTTTCCCTACGCCCTAAGACACCAGCTCTGTGCCGGGGCTTGGACAACGGTCACCAGCGTTTGAGATCTTCACATGAATGTAAGACAGAGGAGGAAGTCCAGGCTCCGAGAGCTGGAATTGCTTGGCCTGGTCGCACAGCACAGAGGTGCGTGAGGCCCAGTCTCCCGTACCCTGGCCTGTGCCCTGTAACAGCTGCTTCCCCAGGATGGTAGGGGTTCGGGACTCCAGCAACACCAGGCCTCAGGGAACCTGCAGGGCAGCCCTCTGGTTTCAGACACCCCCTGGCTATGGGTGGCCAAGGAGGAAGGGTATCCATCTTGCCAGGATGGACCTCCCAGGCCCACCTGGGCGCGACACTCCTGGCCAGGCTCAGATGGAAGCGTGAGGTCATTGGGCCATCCCCGCCCCTTGTCGGGTCTCACTGCTGTGACTCAGCCCTGCCTTCCCCAAACCTCCTCCTCCAGGGAACTCTAACAACGGTCTGGCCGGGCCGGGGCTGCTCCCGCTGCCTGCCCACCCTCTCAGGGCCTCCCACCCTGAGTCACTGGCTCACCTCACCACCGGGCACAATGCTCACTGCGTAAACAGACTGTTCCCCTCCTCCAGGCTCCCAGGGTTCCGCTCCCTAAGGCCCAGGGGCCGGGCTGAGGGGTGGGGGCAATTTTCCTGCTGTCCCCAGACTTCGACCCTGAGGTCCATCCCCAGAACTTGCTTTCAGGGACTCTCTGGCCTTGATAGGAAAACCTAGAATTGAGACTGAGGCCTCAGGCCCAAGGCTCAGACTGACCTGGGCTCAGATTCCAGCTCCTTCCTTGTTAGATGGGTGACCTTGTACAAGATACTTCCATTTGAAGGGGGACAACAGTGAAACCAGCTGCATCCCATGAAGATTTCCTACAGCATCACCGAGGCCAGGATCCTGCTTAAAAATGCAGGTGGCTCTAGATTCAAATGGTTGTATGGCCTCGCATAAGCCGCTTTGCCTCTCTCAGCCTCAGGCTCCTTACCTGCAAAATGGGAACAAGAAGAAGAGAGCCCTCCTGCTGTGGTGACTAACTGTGATAAGACACGTAAAAGGTCAAGCCGTGTCTGGCACCCAGGGACCAAACATGGGTAAATGTTTATGTGGATAAACAGTAGATGTAATTAAACCTTAAAATGATGTGTATAACAGATAGCTCGTGGGAAGCTGCTGTATAGCACAGGGAGCTCAGCTCAGTGCTCTGTGGTGACCTAGATGGTGGGATGGAGGGGGCAGGCAGAGGGAGATCCAAGGAAGAGGGGACATATGTATACACATAGCTGATTAACTTCATTGCACAGCAGAAACTGGCATAACATTGTAAAGCAATTATACCTCAATCTTAAAAAAAGTGCCAGGCGTTAAGTGATCCCAGGATGGTTTTAACGAGTGACGGGGAGATGGAGAGTAATGGTCTGGCTCTTCGCTGGATGACGGAGTAGCATCAGAGAAGGGCTCCCAGGTTGGAGAGCTCCAGCGTCCCCTCTGTAGGTTGACCACCCCACTTCCCTCAGTGGGTCCAGAAGGCTCTCTGAAGAGGTCTTTCTGGCTGGGGCTGGCTTCACAGTTTACCCGGCCACCCAAGAAGCACTTCCCTTTACAGAGGACAAAGCTGATGCTCAGACAAGGGAAGGGACTTGTCTGCAGCCACCCCACTGGAAGCTGAGCCCAAGCCTGCACCTCTGTGTGCCCCCCTTCCCAGCCTGGGAGCTGCCTCCCTGGACCGGGGGTGCCCTCACCTCCCGGTCTCAGAGAGCACTCTGGGAGAGCCTCAGAGCTTGTCTGCGCACTGGAGACTCTATCTTTGTCTCTATCTTTCCCCGTAATGCTCGAGAGGCAGCTCCTTAGGCCATGGGGCCAGTGGAGGAGGAGTGGACCCAGGAGAAAACTTCTATGATCTCCTCATTTCCAGTTCAACGGGTGATGTGTTAAGCATGTGATCTGAATGAGGGAACAGAGGCTGGGGGAGGTCGCATACATGAAGGGTGAGGGGCTAGAAATAACACTGACCCTGGGGTAAAACAGACCTGAATTCAAACCCCAACCATTACATGTCAAGGTCTCTAACTTCTCAGAATCTGAAGTCGCATCGGAAAGCAGACGCATTGACACGCCTCAAAGGGTTATGCTGTAAAGATGAAGTGAGAGCAAAAGTGTGACCAGGCTCTGTAAATAGTTATGAAAATGAAAATGAAGTCGCTCAGTCGTGTCAATACCTGCCTGGGAGCTGCCTCCCTGGACCGGGGGTGCCCTCACCTCCCGGTCTCAGAGAGCACTCTGGGAGAGCCTCAGAGCTTGTCTGCGCACTGGAGACTCTATCTTTGTCTCTATCTTTCCCCGTAATGCTCGAGAGGCAGCTCCTTAGGCCATGGGGCCAGTGGAGGAGGAGTGGACCCAGGAGAAAACTTCTATGATCTCCTCATTTCCAGTTCAACGGGTGATGTGTTAAGCATGTGATCTGAATGAGGGAACAGAGGCTGGGGGAGGTCGCATACATGAAGGGTGAGGGGATAGAAATAACACTGACCCTGGGGTAAAACAGACCTGAATTCAAACCCCAACCATTACATGTCAAGGTCTCTAACTTCTCAGAATCTGAAGTCGCATCGGAAAGCAGACGCATTGACACGCCTCAAAGGGTTATGCTGTAAAGATGAAGTGAGAGCAAAAGTGTGACCAGGCTCTGTAAATAGTTATGAAAATGAAAATGAAGTCGCTCAGTCGTGTCAATACCGGAGTGGGTTACCATTTCCTTCTCCAGGGGATCTTCCCGACCCAGGGATTGAACCCGGGTCTCCCGCATTAGAGGCAGACACTCTAACCTCTGAGCCACCAGGGAAGCCAGTAAATAGTTATAGTCAGTAATAATGATGGCTACCACTGATGGAGCTCTTCCTCATTTAATCCTTACACAGCCATGTTACTGTGATTATACCCATTTTACAGATGAACACACTGGAGTTCAAAAAAGGAAGAAAGGACATATGTGATGGGGAAGAGGGGTTCTGACACCAGAATCAGAGCCCTTGGCTACTAGCCAGCTCTCAGAGACATAAAATAAAGCCTAGCCAGCCAGGCTCCTCTGTCCCTGGGATTCTCCAGGCAAGAATACTACAGTGGGTTACCATGCCCTCCTCCAGGGGATTTTCCTGACCCAGGGAATCGAACTTGCATCTCTATGTCGCTTGCATTGGCAGCAAATTCTTTATACCACTAGAGCCATCTGCAAAGGTGGCTATGGATGAGAATATTGTGGGTGCTCAGAGATGAGTTAGATCTCATGTCTTGGATGGAGCTGGGAAGGCTGGCTACAGTCTATGGGGTCGCAAAGAATCACACATGACTGAGCATGCACGCACGAACCTGGGAAAGGCAACCTTTGTGATGGGCCTTGAGGTTGGGCAAAATAAATCAAGTAAGAACGGAAGGAGGAGGAGAAGCTCGCCTTGCACAGAAGCTGGGAGGCGAGAAAGTGTGCAGTATATTCAGGAAGTGGCAGGCCTCTGGGGCTGGTAGGCTGTGGGCACCCTGGTCAGCGTTGGTGGGAAAAGGAAGGAGAGATAGGTCCAAGTCAGGTCCCAAGCAGGCCTGATGCCAGGGTGGACATTTGGACTGAACAAGATGCTTCACGCTACATCAGGCCAGGCCCTGGCTCCAGAAGCCTGGTTTCCATAGGAAGGCAACATTGACCCAAGTCTCCATACCCCTCATGTCTGTTGTAGCATCGGGTACTGTGCCAAGGCAAACGTGGGTGAGCGGAGCAAGCCCGGCTGGCCTCGGGCACTTGGAGGGACTGTGTGACCCGGGCAGTGGAAGGGATGCTCACGGTGCATGGGATTCTCCAGGCAGGAATACTGGAGTGGGTTGCCATTTCCTTCTCCAGGGGATCTTCCCGACCCNGGCAAACGTGGGTGAGCGGAGCAAGCCCGGCTGGCCTCGGGCACTTGGAGGGACTGTGTGACCCGGGCAGTGGAAGGGATGCTCACGGTGCATGGGATTCTCCAGGCAGGAATACTGGAGTGGGTTGCCATTTCCTTCTCCAGGGGATCTTCCCGACCCAGGGATCAAACCCAGGGCTCCCATATTAGAGGCAGACACGTTAACCTCTGAGCCACCAGGGAACACACACACGCACACATCACTCTTCTGCAGGAGTGGTCCACACCAAGAGGCCCACACATACCCTGCAGCCCGAGGTGAGGGAGGGAGGGAGAGCAGAGGCTTGCTGACAGAAGCCCCTGTGCCACGCGATGGGCCGAGCCTCCCACGGGCTCCGCCACAAAGCCTCCTCGCCGCTATGAGGGAGGCCCTCTGTCCTAGGAGTCTCGGATGGATGTGGCCTCTGATACTCAGGAAATTAAACAGCGCTATACCCCTGCCCATAAGGTTGGTGGGCGGCAAAATGAAAGCACAGACTGGCTGCCCCTGCCCCAGCTCCACAGGGCCTGGCACAGTGCTGGGCACCGGGGGTGAGTAGAGGATTGGAGTCTGAGTCACAGGGCCTTGAAGCTGGCAGCCAGAGCAGCAGAGCCTCAGAGATTCCGGGGGTGGGCTGGCCCCTGACTCACCCCCACACCCTGAGCCTGCCCCAGGCAGTGGCTTCAGCTCCCAGCCGCCCTCCTGCCTGCCAGAGCCCAGCGAGGCCCCTCCTGGGTCTTCATGGCTCAGGATTCCCAGGAGCTGGGTGGGCAGGGCCAAAGCCTTGAGGCAAGGAGGTATCCTAGGCACACCTCTGCTCAGGAATGTAGGCCTAGAGTCACAGTGGGAACCCCGTACCTCACCAGCCTGATGTCAGAGGCAACTAGGCACTTGGGGATAGCTGTTAAATGAAGAATGAAATACTGTATTTCTGCATGGCCCAGCCTCCGGGTGGCTCACCCCTTCCCAGAGGGAAGGCAGCCGCCTGGTGGGGCGCTGGGTACGCCCTGGAAAGTATGGGTTCTAGGCACCAGGGCGGGTGTGACTCTGCAAAACCACCAGCTGCGTGTCTTGGCTGGTGGTAGTGGAGGGAGAAGGCTGGGGTTCCAGCCCCTCCAAGTGCAGGGGCCTCAGAGAGGAGAATCAGGCATTCTGGACCTCCAGGATCTCTGGCGGGCTGTTCCTTCTCCCTGGGCCTCAGTTTCCTCATCTAGTTGTAGGCTAAGGGGCTTTCCCTCTCTAGCTGCCTGTCTTTTGCTTTTAGAAGTTATGTCCCAGCTTTCATCATTAGAGCATTTGAAGATGTTATCAGGCAGAAAGGGGGACATAAATCTTCTTCATCTTAAGAGGTGTTCCTGCAAGGGCAGTTTTGTCTGATGAGACTGAGTCATCCTGTATATTCATTCCAGCTTTGGGCCTGGACCATGTGCCCAGGCCTGTGTGCTAGGCCCTGGGGTTGGGATTGAAAGAGACTGTGTTTCAATGAGTTCATCATTTTGGGGGAGAGACACCTCTCCCCCAGAAATAACCAGATATTTCCAGGACAAGTTTAACATGACTTTCAAAGCTCTTTGACCTTTCCAATCTCTCTAACCACATCTGTCATGATGGAGGATGGATGGGTGAGAGATTGGTTGTATAGATATATGGACGGAAGGATGGACGAAATGTCAGATAATGGATAAATGGATGGATCAATAGAAGGAAGGATGGATGGATGGCTGTAGACATGGGAGGTTGAATGGATGGATGGAGGGAGGGATGAATGGATGAGTAGGTGAATAGATGTGTGTGTGTGTGGGGGGGGGAATCATTGAATGTGTGATTTAGGTTCTTGGTCCCACAGCAGATGAGTATAAGGGGAAAGTTCCAGTCCTTCCTCTTGTTCATTGTGTGACCCTGAAGAATTCACTTCTTTAGCTGTAGAGTGAGAATCTTGTCTGGAAAGATCTCACCTATCAAGTGAGAGTCATGAGCCCAGCCTGCATCCCAGGTCTGTTGTGGGTGTCCGGCGAGAGAGGTATGGACTGCCCATGCCTACGTATCAGCTGTGACCAGTACCCAGTCAGTGGCCTCACAGGCATAGGCAACGGGAGGTGTTTTTGCTGTGGGAGTGACCCCCCTGTGGATGCAAGTGTGTTCCTAGGCTTCCCACTTCCTCCAGGCTGCACAGAGTTCTCTGCCTGGTTAGGAGCAAAGGAGGTGACCTCTGCAGAAGCGCTGCTGCCAGAGGCTGCCCATACGCTGTACTTGTCAAGGAGTAATTGATGTGTCCTGTTTGTTATTCATCTCAGGGTAATTAGAATAGCCTCAGCAATGGAGCACCCAGGGCTCGGGATTAGGACTTTGGAGTTACATAGATCTGCCTTCCAGCCTTGGCTCTGCCCCTTCCTAGCTGTCTGACATTGGACAAGGCATGAGCCTCAGTTTCCCCATTTATAAAATAGTAGCAAATTATAGTACCTACCCCTTAGGTAGGTTATGACAATTAATGAACATAATGTATGTAACCACCTAACATAGGGAATATATTAAATGCTTGTGTACCCAAGTGCAGAACTGGGCCCTTAGCACTTTGAAAAAAAGTCCAAAACTTCAAGTCTAGAGACCTCCATCTTAAATGCTCAGTCCCTGGATTAGCTTCCTTATTTCAAAAAGGTCAGTGGGACTGACATTCTTCTTGACAAGTGTGCCTTGACTAACAGTGTCTGATTTTGGCTGCAATTTCAACAGTTCCATGGGCCTCGCTGACCCTGTTCTGATTACCCTTAGGTCAATAGCAGACTGGGCACATGAATTATTCCTTTAAAAGTAGTTAATGTGGGGGCTACAAATCTTTCCAATGGGCTGAGCTGTAAGGAGGAGGAGAACTTAGAAAGGGGTAGCCGCGAAGACCAGGAGAGCTGGTCCCACAGGACCGAGGCTACTTTTGCAGAGACCCAGCAAGGGGACGATGCCGTGGGTGGTGGCAGGCCCTGCCAGCTCAGGGTGAGCTGCGGCCGATGGCAGGAAGCCCAGACCATCCACCAGAAAGAGGCCCTGAGGCTGAGTGGCCCTAGGCTTGAGTGGGGGCAGTCCTGACCTATAGCCCTGAGGACATAACTTGGGAACAGGTCATTATGGGAATGTCTAAGCTCCCTCAGTCCCAAAATCTCCAACTCAGGCTGGCTCCGGGGCCAAACCCTCCCCAGACCCCCATTCCTTGCAGGGTCCAGACATGCCCCCTGGCCAGCCCCATCTGCCCAGCTGCTCACTCTGCTATGCTGCCTGCACGGTATGTGCCTGCGACTGAGACTCTGTGTCCCTGCCACTGGGGCTGCAAACAGGAGAGCTTCCTGAAACCTAGTGAGGCCAGGTGGCAACAGGGAAGTGACTGGTTTTCCAGAAAGTGAAAGAGCAAAGGGTTCCAGGCTGGGAGCTGGAGTGATAGCAGTGAAGTCACAGAGTCTGCAGGGCTTGCATTTCGGGAGCTGGAAACTCAGGGCAGGTTGATCCTGCCTGTCATAGGCTATCTGAGCTAAGCAGGCCCCTCACAGTCGATGGGAAGAGAGGAAAGCTGTCCAGGGAAGCCAAAGGAAGGGACAGGACTTGCCCAAGGCCACACAGCATGAATAGCAAAGCTGGGGACAAAGCTGCCCACTGCTACAACATCAGGTAGCTGCTCCAACCCGTTCCCGCCCTGTTGGACATCATCAGAAGGATGTTTAATCCTCACTCCTGTGCATCCTCCATCCCATGCCACTGGACAGCTATTCATTGGGACCAAATTTATCATTAGTACAGGGGCGATCAAAGGAGCTTGGGGGTCCCCAAGAAGGTGGCCTAGCCCTATCCCAATGTCCCTGCCTTCCTGCCAGTGGGATCCTTCCTGACAGCCCTTCTCAAAGGGACCCAGGGGGGCTCAGCTTGAACCCCTGGGAACTACACTGGTGTGCAGGAAAGGGTGAGTCTGGATTAGTAGCCCAGAGAGCGTGTCCAGCCCATCACTGTCTTGAGCAAGTTGCTCCTCCTCTTGGACCTCAGTTATCTCATCTGCCCAATGGGAGTGAAAACCAGAGAGAATTTCTAGAAAGCAGTTCCTAGCATGGTGTATTTCTTCACCCAAATATACACCCCAACTGTCCTCTTCTGCCAGTCTGCCCTCCCCACAAATCTTTGCTTCCTGCATTAGGCTGGTGCCAAGTGTAAGTGGAGCAAATTATTTTGTGTGCAAAACAATTCCTCCGGCTTCTGACAGGGTGACCTCCTGTGAATCCCTGTCCCTCGGTCTGCAGCCTTTACCAGCCCAGGCAGGGAGCGGGGCCAGGCGGGGTTGAGGCAGTGCAGCAGAGCAGCTGTCAGGGGCAGTCAGTAGGAGCCAGAGCAAAGGGGTTGCGAGTCCATGCGGCCAGGTCAGCCAGGAGGCACAGAGGTGACTGTCGGGGCCCAGGCTAAGAGACCTAGGGGGCTGGGGCTGGATATTCTTGTTGTTCTTGTTGCTTAGTTGCTAAGTCATGTCCAACTCTTTTGCGACCCCATGGACTGAAGCCCGTCAGGCTCCTCTGTCCATGGGATTCTCCAGGTAAGAATACAGGAGTGGGTTGCCATTTCCTTCTCCCGGAGATCTTCCCAAATCAGGGATCGAACCCAGGTCTCCTGCATTGACAGGCGGATTCTTTACCACTGAACCCTCTGGGAAGCCCACGGGCCAGGAACTAAAGGAAATTCATGTGTGTATTGGAGCAGTTGGTTTGTGCAGACAAGCCATGCTCATGTCAAAGGCAAGGGAAGAGGGAATAAAGGAAACTGCTGTTTTTAACTCTGCTTAATTTTCTCTACCTGGAAACCAATCTTGCCAGTGAGGCGGTGCTGTTCCCGGAACACTTTCACTCACTAAGACCTGGGCTCGCTCAAGTTCCCAGGTCCAGCGTCTCCATTTCACAGGAGCCCTGCGCGCCTGGCTGAGAGGCGGGCAGGGAAGGAGGGGAACTGGAGTTGGGCGCAGCCTCCTGAGCTGACCCTGGGAGGCCGGGCGGTGGCCCCTGTCCTGTCGTCATCCTCCTTTCACAGCAGAGAGGGATCCTGTCTCCTGGTCTCTTTAATTCTTCTATTGTGTTTCCCAGACTTGGAGCCTCTGGTTGCCTATTGTCCTGAGCAGGCACTTTGCATCTGTGTAAAGATTAGACAGGTTAGAACCTCCACTCTCACTCCGATGGTCTTTCTCTTTTACTTTCTCAAATCCGAGTTCTTTCTTTCTCGCTGCGCTCTGCTTCCTTATTCTCTCTCTCTCCCTACCTGTCTTTATCAGCCTCCCTGTTTATTTTCTTCCCTTCCCTGACCCCCTCCTTCTCCCTGCTGACCTGCTTTTCTTCTGCCATTTCTTCACAGTTCAGTAGTTTGAAGACGCTCTCTCCCCCCTCCACCACCGCCACCGCAACCCTAACCTTGCTTAATTCCGTGTTTATATTCTCCTGGAGCCTCACAGAAATGACTGAAAGCATTGCTCACCTCATTCCAGAAATAACTCTTCTAAATTCTTAGAGAGGCACCACATGGGGGAGGGGGTGAGCACTGGACGGGGAGTCACTGTGGTTTACTGGAGAGAATAAGACCCAAGTTCCGCTGTGGGCTCTTGCGTACACCAGCTGCATGACCTTGACCCAGCTGGCCTCCGGTCAGAGTCTCTGTCTCTTCCTGGCCAGCAGTGGAGCTGGTACCCAGATGAGGACAGCTGTGTGTGAGGCTGTGAAGGAGAGAGGATGCTGGTGCCCTGCACACACAGTCGGTGCTCTGAAATGTTTTCCCTGCCTCCACTGCAGCCTGAGCCAGTCGGAGGGAAGGAAGGGGATGCCGACTGGTATCTCCCTCCTTGGTTCTGCTGTGCTTCACAGGGATCACACACACACGCGTGCACACACACACACGCGCGCGCGCACACACACACGCACCCTGGGAAGAAACAAAGCTGTTTCTTCAGCATCATCTATTTTTCTCTTCCTAAATGTCTAATGATAAAATCCCAACTGAACACAGGAGCAAAAACTTGGGCTTTAGTGGGTTCCTGAATTTCTCCAGTTCAAATCCAGGCCTTCATTCATTCACTGCCCCCTCCCTCAGACAGCACTCACTCAGTCTCCTACTGTGTGCCAGAAGGACTCCAGGGCCGGACTTCTCTGGAGCTCTGGACCTCGAGATTGTTGGGGAGATAAGCCCAATGTCATGAGTCAGGCATGAGAGCACGGGTTCTGGGAGTTCCGAGAAATGAGAGGGCCTTTCCTCTTGTGCCGGAGACAGGGTCCCTGAGAAGGAGGGACTCTGAGCCAGCCGAGGAGGAGGGGCAGGATGCTGGCCCCCAGGGAGGCCTTCCATCACTATGCCTTTTTTGCAGAAAGTTGCAGAGGTGAGCCAAGACATCCTGTCCTGGCCAAGATGGGAGGTCTTCCCAGGGCCTTTTGGTGTACATACCCACAAGCTACCCTTCTGGAAAGGGCTCTGAAGGCCCCTTCTTAGCATCAAGGAAATCTGTGGGCCACATAGGTTAAGAAGAAGGAAAGACGGGCACTTCCTGGGAGAGGGGGGAAGGAGGTGGCTCCAGGCTGGTCAGGGGTCAGGGGTAAACTGGGTCCCTCTCTGAGGAAAGCAGGCCCAGAGAAGGCTCTGACTGTCCCAAGTCCGCACAGCCTCAAGTAGGTCATTTACCTCCCACACAGCAGAAGGGACACCCTCCACCTGATTGGCAGTAGGCAGACAGGAAAGCAGGGTCTCCTCCAGGGAAAGGGAGAGTTTTGCCCATGGGACCTCTCCCTCCCAACTCTGAGCTCTGGGCAAGACCCATGGAGAGTCGGGGAGGGGCTCGGGGCATTTGGAGGATGACTTGAGGGGATCCAGTGGGACTGAAAGGAGTCCCTGGGGACAGCAGGGGAGCCTCAGGACTCCAGGAGGTGCTCCAGGCTCAGAGGGAGCATCCTCCCCCCTTTTTCCTCCCTCATCCTGCCCTCCTCCCTACCGCAGAGGCTGGGGCGGGCCGGGCGCCCTGGGAGGAGGCGGTGTCCCTGGCTCCCTGCCCACCGGTGCAGGGCTGGACGGGCAGGGGCGGAGCCATGCCTGGTGTTATAAGAGGCAGCCAGGGCACCGAGGCAATGAGCTATCGCTCAGCTTGGCAGCAGGACGCTGGCAGCAGGCACACTCCGCACTCCAGCCCAGCCTGAGCGCCCCTCCACCGCCGTGGTCGCGATGCCCACCGCCTTGTGCTCCATCGCTCTAGCCCTGCTCGTGGCCCTGCACGAAGGTGAGCACCCCCCACGGCTTCAGCAGCTGCAGCAGCCCCGAGGCTGTTTGTCTGTGTCTCCTGCTGGGGCTCTGTGCCCCCCAAGCCAGCCGGGGGCCTTCAGGGGCAGGAATCAGGTGGCTTGGGGGCTGCAGGAGGCTGTGCTGTTAGAGGTGCTGCCGTCCCAGGGCAGCCGCCGGTCCTTCCAACCCAGAGCTGCTGGGGCTTCCCCAGGCTGGCCCAGGGCTCCTGAGCCCCGAGAATGCCAACTTCCTCGATTATGCAAGAGGAGGAGCCCAGCGGGTCCCCCATCCCAGCTGTGCCAGGCGCCCTGACCCACCTCTCCACTTTTCTCTCCCTCCTGTGCATGCAGGCAAGAGCCAGGCTGCTACCACCCCCATCCCAGAGCAACCGGCAGCCTCGCCCCAGGCCCGAGGCTCCCACCTGCGGACTCGACGCTGCTCCTGCAGCTCCTGGCTCGACAAGGAGTGCGTCTACTTTTGCCACCTGGACATCATCTGGGTGAACACCCCCGGGTGAGCTGCTGGAGGGATCCAAGAGGGGTCTCAGGGGGCCGGGGTGGGGGGCGCTGGCACGCTGGGGAAGCCCTGGCACGCTGCAGCTCTCTCTTGGGAGTGTGGGGCTAACAACAATAGCAATCAGCTATTGCTTCAATTCCCACGTGGGGGCTGCCTGAGCAAGACAGAGGGCTGTCTCATGAGAATCCTCACCAAAAGCCTGGTCAGAAAGTGTTGGCTCCATTTTCCAGGTCACGGTACTGAGGCTCAGAGAAGTTAGGTGCCTTTTCCAAGGTCACACAGGAAGGAGCAAGTGGTAGGTAGGAGGCTCCAGCCTAGGTCTGCAGATGCCAGAGCGCACAGCGGCTCTGCCATGCTGCCTCTGTATAATCTTCCAAGAATAATATGATTAATGACAGCACCATGTCTTGACTGCACCAGGCCCTATGCCAAGCAATGCTGGTGCGTTGTCACCTCGTGAACGCACCCCATCCTCCCCAGTGAAGCAGGACTGCTGCTGTCCCCAAATGACAGACAAGAAACCTGCCCCGTGTCACCTGGCAGAGCCAGGGTGGGGTCCCAGGGCTGTCTGTTCTGTCTGCACCCGCACTGCCTCCGGGCCACTGCATACTTCAAGTTGAAGTTTCTCTGTATGTTTGTAATTTTTTTTTTCCTTCTCCAAATTGCAAAAGACAAGAGAAGCCCGGCACGTAAGTGTGTGTGGAGCTAATCCGCATCCAAACACTGGCTCAGGGCGGGAACCTTGCCAGTCCCTGCGTGCTGGGTCTACCTGGAGTCTCTGCAGCTCCAACCACAACGTCTAAAATTAGCTCGGGCGTCCGAGGTGCTGGTCTGACTGGCCACAGGGCCCTGCCCTTCGCCTGGCCCGCCTCAGACTGAATCTGAAATTGATCTCAGCCAATCTAACATGCCTATGCACACACACGCACACATGCAGGTTAGGCACACTCACCATTTTAAAGTCAAAACTCTAAGAAACACTTGGGTCACCCTTCCAGGCAAGTGGTGACCGGATGGAGGCGACTAAGCTGTGAGCCTGAGTGTTCACTTCCTGAGAGGGTACTCTCTCCCTTCCTTCCAGACCAGCTGGGGGTCTTCTTTGAGAACAGGGGGACCAGCCTGACTCCGTCAGCTCAGATTACTGTCTGGGAGTGGAGAGGGACAGGAAGGACAGCGTCCACCCCTCCTCCCCATGCTGAGCGTCTTACTGAGCAGGACCAGGGGCGTTGAGAGGGAACAGAGGCCCAGAGAGGGTAAGGGTCTTGCCCGAGGCTCCCTGGCATGTAAGGAGGAAGCTGCAGTGGGAATTCTTGAGGGCAGGAGCTGGTTACGTTTGCTGCCACCCTGGTGGCATGGATGGCTATCCCAGTGTGCACTGTGGACAGTCCCAGCCTGCCAGTGGTCCTGGTTTATCTAATCCTCTCTCTGTCTCTCTCCACCCTATACCACTACCTTGCTGGCGGCCCGCCCACAGACAGACAGCTCCTTACGGCCTGGGAAACCCGCCAAGACGCCGGCGCCGCTCTCTGCCAAGACGCTGTGAATGCTACAGTGCCAGGGACCCCGCCTGTGCCACCTTCTGCCATCAAAGGCCCTGGTAAGTGGGCACCCAGCCTGCAAGGGGCCAGAGGTGACTGCTGGCCTGGGCCTGCTCTGGAGGGCAGGGTGTCTGGAAGGCCAGCAGTAGCGTAGTGTTAGGCATTCAGTCGTGCCCGACTCTGGGTGACCCCATGGACTGTAGCCTGCCAGGCTCCTCTGTCTCTGGGATTCTCCAGGCAAGACTACCAGAGTGAGTTGCCATTCCCTTCTCCAGAGTGTCTGGGAGGCCAGCAGAGGCGTGGCTAAATGGTGGAGAAGGGGCGAGGGGAGCAGGGTCCTGGGGGTCCAGAGGCTGCCCTGGGCCATGGCGCAGCCTCCCTTCCTGCAGGGAGCCAGTCACGCTTGAGTCTTCCCCCTGCAACTACCCCCAGCTCTGGGGGCTTCTGAGGGCATTGTGTCCCCACTCCTGGGCAGGAGGAATCCTCCCCAGGTGACGGCTGAGGCAGCACAGGTCCAGAGAGGAAACAGGACTTGTCCTGTCAGGCTACACAGCCAGTCAGACGAGAGCTGGGCCTTCCGCCTTAGATGCTGAGGCGCAGGGAACTCTGGAACTTTCTCGGTGGAGAAGCAATAACTGGAGTTAGGAGGCCATGGCGCCGTCCCCGAGCTGTCACAAAGGGCCTTGCCAGTCTTTCCGCCCTCTGGACCTCCCTCCCTCCACACGGAGCGTTGGGAAAGCAAATGCCGACATCACCCTCCCCTACCTCCCGTTCCCATGATGGCCTATGGGAAACTCCTCCCCGAGACCTCAACCATGGCTGCAGCCTGCCTCAGTTTCCCTGCCGAGGGCTCCGCTTGGCTGCAGGTGGCCAGATTCTGGGAAAGCCAGCCACCCCGCTGCCTCTTTCTGAGGCTGAGAACGCATTCCCGGTGGCTCAGTTTTCCTCAGGCCCCACCCCACCTGGGAAAAGAAGGATCCCAGGTGCACAGGGTGGAAATGGATCTGCTCCTGAGGGCGGGTTGGGGTGGGGGGCTGGGCTGGGCCTGCAGCCAGGCAGCCCTGGGGCCCTGGACAGCCCCTCACTTGGGCCCTAATGCCGTTCACTCAGGACTGACGCAGCGGCAGTCCCAGGCAGCAGGTCCCCTGCAGCTGCGTTCCAGGATGGCAAGACGCGGGCCACGGCAGGGGAGCTCCTCCAGCGCCTGAGGTGAGGGGCCCCGACACTGACTGAGTGCCTTCTGTATGCCTTGCACATTTCCCTTATCCTCCATGTGACGCCTTGGGTCCTTATGGGGCACCCAATAGAAGCTCAGAGAGGTGAAGGTGTTTACCCAAGATCACACAGCAAGCTACAGCATCTGGCTGACTCAATAGCCTGTGTTCTTAACCACTATGCTCTTTGTTACCACCAGGCCTGGAAGTGGACTTTTATTGAGGGTTTCAGGGCTTGTGACTGTGGAAGGTCCCTAAGTGTTCCTTCAGGCTGTGTCTGAATCATCTCCCACATGCTGGGGTCCAAACAGATGCTACCCAGCCTGTTCCCTCCCTGGGTCCCAGACTGGAATGTCTCCCTGGTAGCTATAGCATGGCTCAGCTCAAGTTTCAGCACCCAGGAGGTGCCCATGAGCATTTGTCCAACCAAACTGACTTGAGAACAGAAACCAATAGCCAGTCATGTGGCAGGGTGGCTGAAGGGGCAGCATCTGAGCTAGAAAGCCCCAGCCCTGCCACCAGCAAGCTTTGTGACCTTGGTCTGCTCACTAAACTTCTCTGTGCCTCTGTTCTTTTCTGTGAGGCAGGGACTCCGGTGCTACCCATCTCACAGGCTCGTTGTAGGTTAGAGCAGTTGACATACATGAAGAGCTCCAAGAAAGCCCAGGCCCTGCGGGAGCTCTGAAGGTTTTAGCCATCCCCAACCGCTGTCCCTGAGGGTTCCTCAGGGCTGCCCAGTGCTGGGTGCAACCTAGCCCCTCAAGGGTCCACATCTCTGTGAGGAGGCAGAAACATAGGCAAAAAGACAGGATGGCGGGCTGGGCAGGACCCAGGATATACTGAGGAACTGTCTTTAAAAAAAAATAATAAAGTGAAAGTGTTAGTCACTCAGTCCTGTCTGAGTCTTTGTGACCCCATGGACTGTAGCTCACCAGACTCCTCTGTCCATGGAATTCTCCAGGCAAGAATACTAGAGTGGGTAGCCATTCCTTTCTCCAGAAAATCTTCCCAACCTAGGGATCAAACCTGGGTGCCCCACATTGCAGACAGATTCTTTA
The DNA here is from genome assembly GCA_006410675.1 of Oreotragus oreotragus. NCBI lineage: Eukaryota > Metazoa > Chordata > Mammalia > Artiodactyla > Bovidae > Oreotragus > Oreotragus oreotragus. The sequence continues at coordinate 54,696 of SJYX01018975.1, read as the reverse complement.
TCATCTGAGCCACTAGGGAAACCCAGGAAATGTCTTAAGATGAAAAACTTCAAGGTAAGACTTTGCAAGTACTTGGCATTCCATAATCAGCAAAGCGTGTTTTTGCCAGTCTGTACTCACCCTCACACCAGTTCAGGACTGCGTTTATTTTACAGACCAAGAAAGGGGTTCAGAGAGGTTGAGACCCTTGCAAGTTCCCAAAGCTGGGAACCAGCCTGCCAGTTCCCAGGCTAGAATGCCTTAAGCCAGAGTGAGGCCACGTAGATGACGGCAGAGTCCCCACCAGGGTCTCAGCCAGATTCAAAGGACTGTTAGGATCCACACATATCTGGATTGGACCACCTTGAGCTGGACCTTGAAGAATGGGAATGTTAGGACACGGAGCGTGGGGTGAGTGGAAGGTCAATAGCCTGAGGAGCCGCAGGGATAGAGGTGTGCAAGTGAGACGGCAACTAGGGGAGAGACACTGGGCTACTCTTGGCCGTCCAGTGCCCCTGGTGGCACTTGATGTTGATCATCAGTTTTGTCAAAGCTCCTTGTGGGCAGAAAAGCTTCTAACCTGCCCCGGCCTCTCCTTGATGTTCAGACCTTGTTTTCAGGGTCAGCTGTGACCACCCTCTGACCTCCTGGCCATGAATAAGGGATCCAAACCCTATGACCGCTGCCACTCATGGGGAACTCTCAAGTGATCTGTATCTCCAGAGATGCTCAATGGACCTCTTTCCATTTCAGGGTTATTTCTGCAGCCAAGATCCACTTTGCTAGGCAACAGCAGAAGACGACGAGGGAGACCAGATCTACACACTCCAGGCAGAGGAAGAGATAGCTCTCGACTCTGGAAGAACTTTGGGAAGGAAGCCTGTGTGGATACAGGAGGAGAGGGGCACCCCAGAGCTGGGAGACCTTCCGACCTGTTTCCTGGGCCAGAAAACCCAGCTGCTGGAGCAGGCACAAGCTCGGGGGGCCTCGCTCAAGGCAGCTCCATGACACCAGGAAAGTCATCAGGCCCCAGGCTGCAGCGTGGCCTCCCATACTGGCTCCAGTTCCAAGGCCCTGCTGAAAGGAATGGCATGCGGAATGTGCTAACCTGGAGGTGTCCTGTCTGGTGGCTGTGACCCAGAAACAGTGTGCAGTGGTGGGCACTCACACCTAAGCCAGCCCCAAGAGGCCAAACGAGTCCTTCCAGGGTTGAAGTTCCGGCCACGCCCCCTACCACCACCCCCAACCCCGGTCTGTCCCCTCCATCCCTCCCTCTCCAATGTCCTTATTCTCCCCTCATACCCTCGGGACACTCTTGGTGAGAAGGGCCTGCGCCACCTCACCTGTCTGTATATAACTTATTTGCTCTAAGAAATTTGATGATTCCGACTATTTATTTTAACGTATTTTTTTAGACTCTCAATTATTTACCTGCGAACTTATGTTTGTAATAAACAACAAAATAATGCTCTAGCATTTGGTTTTGGTTGAGCAGGACGTGGGAGACACTTTTCAGGAAGGGGCTGCTTAGCAGTGAAGGGAACAAAGGGACTGGGGGGAAAGAGCCTGAGGCAGATGTGGAGCCCTGAGTTCCACACCCCTGTACCCCGGCTGGGCATCGCTGGCTGCTGACCCACCCTGTCTGGACTTTTGCCTTTCATGTACCTAGACAGCCATTTGCAGATTTGATATCCAGGGTTCTAGGACCTGTGTTTCTATCAGGCCAGTAAGTGTTGGCCAGGCCTTTCCCCAGAGCATGTTTCATAGGAGCCAAGACTACGAGGACCCATTTCTGCTCTAGAATCTCAGGGTGGCAACCCCTGAGATTCAGAGCAAACCTGTCCAGTGAGGGCTGTGTGCAGTTCCAAGGCTGTGTGCAGCCCTACTGGCCGGGGATGGCTGTTGTGATGGAGGCATAGGCTGGTCCTTGCCCCTCACCCTGGGCTTGGACAGACCCTGCTAGGGGCACTCAACGCTTCTCTCACTAAAGAAGCCCAGGGCTCTAGCACTGGCTTGGCCGATCCTGCCAAGACCCCAGGAAGCTGCTCACCTGAGTCCCAGGGACAGCCAGAAGCCAGGGCTACCCCCGCTGGCAGCTCCTGAGACCTACAGCCTCCACTGCTGCCAAATCCCCCTGCGAACAAGCTGTTCCCTTTCCCCTGGCCGGCCTCTGCTGGGAATGGTACGCTGTGGCCTGAGCCAGTTATTGAAAAATAATTATTTATACACTACTCTAAACCTGCCTTGTCCGTGGAGCCAGCCCCAGCTCCCTCCTGGGAGATGAACATGTTGACGCATATTGAACTCCTACTGTTTGCTGGCATTTTTTGCAGATAAACTCACTTCATCCTCATGACAATCCCACAATATAGGTACTTTTATTATCCCCATTGTACAGATGAGGAAACTAACGCACGGAGAAGGCAACTAATTTTCCTGGGGTCTCGCAGCAAGTAAGTGGCAGCATCAGGATTTGAACCCAGAGTGTATAGTACCCATGTCTATATGTACTGACTAAATATTTGTTGATTGAATTCATGGATCACCATTGTAGTATGACCTTGAACAAATCTTCCTCTTTCTGAGCCTCAGTTTTTTAATCTATAAAATGGGAAACAGTAGTTTCCACTTTGGAGAGCTGGTTGTGAAACCTAAATGGATGAGTTATGGTGCTGGGCTCAGTCCTGGGCCTGATGAGAGGCAAAGGCTGAATGTCAGGCCGTTAGAAGTGATGATATAAGAAGAGGGACAGGCACAAAGCTGAGGACCTGAGTTGGGGGGAGACTGGGGCTGGCTGGTGTGCAGAAGCATGGTCAGAGAAAGATGCATGACTAAGGTGCCACTCCCATAGCCTAAGGAGAGAGAGACTCACATCAGTAGAAGGAAAGTGAAGAGGGAGCCCCAGACAGAGCAGACAGGAAGGGCGAAAGATTTTGGCAATGGGAGTGACAAAGGTGCTTCCCATGGAGGACCCCATGTGGCTGGAGCATGGTGGGGGAGAGCAGCAGGAGATGAAGCCAGGACTCCCTGGAGGCCAAAGTAGGGAGCCTGCGCTTTCTCTCATGGGCCGTGGGGACCCTGGAAAGGTCTGTGCGCAGCAGGGACCTGGTAAAGCCAGACTTTGAGGGCCACACAGGGGGGAGACAGAAGGCAGGGAAGCAAGCCAACCTCTGGTTCTTAGGGATCCAGCCTGGGTGGCTGGGGTTGGCAATGGAGCCACCCAGTCACTTACTATCCAGGATTCCGGCACACCTCTCAAATCTCACTGAGCCTGACTCCAGGTGAATCTCGCTCCCCAACATCCTGTTCAAAATAACCCTGCCCCCGTGGAAATCCCAAAGCAATAGCCAACGATTCGGCTAGGCAGCGGTGTGGGGCAACCCCAGCATGGCAGGAGTGATCGAGACCAGGTAGAGGAATGTAGGATGAAGGTGTGTCGGAGGCCCAGGGAATTAGGCATTCACTGCCCCGGTCAGAGTTCAGAGATCAGCGACCAAATGATTAAGTAAGAGACAATTAGAGGGAGGCCCAGATGGCAGCTAAAGGCAAGGCGATACCATAACCCCCAGGATCCTTATTCTCAGGAAATGGGGGCCCCTGGCTTGGGCCCTGCACTCTAGCCCTCTGCCAGCCATATCTTTCTCCCCAAATGAGAAGTTTGCAGGGTGAGGGGTCATGAACACGCAAAGTCTGAGCCTGCTTTCTAAACCACATTCCATGTAGCAGGGGCCTCAGAAGTGTGGGGGAAGGTGGGATAGAGTTTGGAAGAAGCAGAGGAAAATTTATGAAGAACTGTTGCCAAATCAAACTGAGTCCTGGGAAGAAAGACGTCAACATTTTAGAAAGCGTATCTGGATTTTATGGGACAAAACCATCCCTTTTTCCTGCCTTTTTCTGCCTTTTCCATAAATATTTACAGGTTTGGGTAAGGCTTTCTGAGTTAAACTTGTGTTCCTTTTAACTGGCACACCAGGCAGAGATAGGCCAGAAGGGGGCACAGGATGACCCAGATTTATTCAGGTCATGTGCACGCATGGAAGCAGAGTCAGAGGGGAGTGGGGTTCCATGTCCAGGACTATGCAGCCTGATACATATCCAGGCTACAGACTGGCCCTTTCCTGTCCTGGACTGCCTCTCCTTCCACTCTCTCACTCAACAAAGAACCCCAAGGAATTAGTTTCACTCTTGCCATCTCACTCTCTCTCTCTGAACCTCAGGGATTTCAATTGAGAAAAGTCATTTGCCTATCAGGGCAATGAATCATTGGAGTGTGGCCATCCATGCGTTCAACAATTATGAACAATCACCGTTCAGGGACTCCCGTAAACAAGGCAGACACAGCCCCTGCCCTCACAGGCCAGGAGGAGAGCCCTTCAATAAAGCACTGTTACTATGAAGGCAGAAATGAAAGCACATCTCCTGAGTGCTCATCAAGTTCTTCCTGCACATGGATTCTTTGGATCCTTGTAGAAAGCTTACACAGCAGGCTCTATCATTGCTCTATCATTGAGAGAAGAGATGACGGAGGTTAAGCAGCTCATCCCAAGTCTCATGGCTAGCATGTGGCTGAGCTGGACTTAAATCTCAGGCTCTCGACTTGTATGCTGTCTTGCTGCTCTAAGCAGATAGATCCACAGTGTGATTGAGCCCCTCGGGTGGGGGAGTCTGGGAGGCTTCCTGGAGAAAGTGGCAGTTGATCAAGTGAAGGAGGGGGTGGACAAGGGCGTTCAGGCAGGGGAAACAGTGTGTAGGAAGGGAGCTCTTCTCTGTGCTTAGTCATTCAGTCCTGTCTATTTGAGACCTCGCAGTCCATCAGGCTCCTCTGCCCATGGGATTCTCCAGGCAAGAATACTGGAGTGGGTAGCCATGCCCTCCTCCAAGGGATCTTCCCAACCCCGCGACTGAACCCAGGTCTCCTGCATTGCAGGTGGATTCTTTACCAGCTGAGCTACCCAGGAAGCCCATTCTCAGACCCTATCAGGGAACAAAAGAAGGAGGGGCATGGGGAAGGCTGGAAAAGGGTTGCTAGCAGGGCGTGATGGGGGTGGGGGGGGGCAGCTACAATCAGGGAAACCCACAGCTGCTGTCACCTCACCCCCAATCCCGTGACAGCCTCAGACAATGTTCCCCTGGAGAATATTGCCATGCCTGAAGCACACCTTTGGATCAAACCGTGCTTGCGCCCCTTGGGGTTTCCCTAAGCTGGCAAGGAAGACAGACAAGGCAAAGTGAAGGGACAGGAGGTGGGTAGGTTAGGGGCTCCCCTTCCAGCTGTGTGCCCTTCCTATCTCCCTGGGATCTCTGCTCATTTCATCCCAGTGCCGTTGTGGGTTCACAGGGAAAGCTTGGGGAAGGAGTAGGGTTTGCACACCTTGGGATGAGGGAAACAGCCAGAGCATAGATGAATCCGAAAAGAGGCAGCAAGCCTGATTGGCAAGGGCCAGGCTGGGAACAGCATCCAGTGCCAGAAATTTGAACTTGAGTGATGGGGAGCCAGCAAAGGTGGCTGATCAGGGAAGAGAGCCAGGACAGGAGCTGGCCTTGGGCAGCTGGCTTATCCTTGGCTCTTCCTGCCTCCCCGGCCAGTGTTTCCAGCTCAAGGGGGCCCTCTCAGCCCCTCGCAGGAGAGACAAAGTGTGGGCCTTGCCTCCGCCTGCCAGGGACCGGAGCCAAGAGCCCTCAGCAGCTCGGAAGGGGGCCATGTGCAGGCCCGCCAGGAACCCTGGAAGAGGAATGTGGCCTAATTAATTCTCCAAAGCTCAGAGGGCCTCGCCTTGTGGGAGCAGCTGCCAGGACAGGCCTGCCAGGACGCCACGGGCCCAGCCCGTCTATCATTCAGTGCTCAGGGACAGCAGGCTGGAAGCCTGGAGACAGGGGCCCAGGGGGCCAGCCCCTTGCCTCCAGGTACACACGTGTCCTCCAGCCCCTTCACAGCAAATAGTGAGATAATAGTAATAATAGCCAACAGCCCTTGAGGGCTTGACGTGTGTCAGACTCTGTGCAAAGCCTGTTATACTCACTTCTCATCTGTTTGTTACAAAGGACCAGTGACAGGGGAACTGTTAAGATCTCCATTTTGCAGATGAGGAAACTGAGGCTCAGATGGGTGAATTTCCCTGGGCGGGATCCTGCAATCAAAAAGCATAAGCAGGGAAGCTAGGACTGGGATGTAGGTAGCCTAGGCCCAGCAAGCATGTTGTCATAAGCACTGCTGAGCCAGCCCAGCATGGACATGGAGGCCCAGGGTGGAGCGATACCTTTCCTGGGGACAGCCGACTGAAAACAGGCCCTGGGACATTGACTAGGGAAGAAAGACCACACCCTGTCCTCTGCTTGAACTGCCTCCTCCTGAAGTTTCTCACAGAGCTTTTCCTGTCTCAGCCCATAGGTCACCCTCGCAGACATGTGACTCGCTACTCCAGGCAGATGGGGCTGGAGGAAGGCATCCCATCTCCCTGGGGTCTCTGCTCATTTCATCCCAGCGGCGTTGTGGCAGCACTGGCAGCTGGGCGACATGCTCTCAGCTCTCCTAGCCCCTCATCCATCCGCTCCACGGAAGCACATCCCCTCCAAGGCAGGCTCAGAATGGTGCAGGGATGGCTGTACCAGGGCCTTCCAGCTAGAAAGTGGCAGACCCAGGACAAGATGGGCACTCAGACTGGCCCGAAGCCAAGACTCTGCCCTTCCTCAGCAGCAGAGCGGGAGAAGGGCAGTGCAGCCACATCCCATCCCCCTCTGGGCCTCGGTTTCTCATCGGCTGTATGGGCATAAGAGCACTAACTGTATAGTCTTGTCCTGCATTCATGTAGGCTAAGTTGCTTCAGTCGTGTCTGACTCTGTGCAACCCTGTGGACTGTAGCTCCCCAGGCTCCTCAGTCCATGGGATTCTTCAGGCAAGAATATGGGAGTGGGTTGCCATTTCCTTCTCCAGGAGGTCTTCCCAACCCAGGGATCGACCATATGTTTCTTACATCTCCTGCTTTGGAAGGCAGGTTCTCTACCACTAGGGCCACCTGAGAAGCCCCATCGTCGTGTCTGGGAGTTCATTCATGTGTCACATACTGTCCAAAGTAGTTTACTTAATTTAAAAAAAATTTTCCAAAGCAAGGTTTTATTCATGGCTTTATAACATATCACCATAAGGCTGTACCATATGCATCTGTTACTCTGTAGGTGTGTATTTTAGTTTGTCCCATTTCCCTCCAATGCAATAAACACTGTGTGCTACATTTATACACAAATTTTATATTCATTCCTAATTCTTTTTTGCTGCATATTTTTTATTGAGACATAATTTACACCCCATAAAATTCACTCTTTTCAAGTGTACAATTCAGTGGGTCTTTTTTTTTTTAATATATTCACAGTTATACAACCATCACCACTATCTAATTCCAGAACATTTCCATCATCCCAGAAAGAAATACCTCACCCTTTAGCAGTTGCTCCCCAGATCTCACTTCCCCAGCCTCTATACACCACGAATCTACTTTCTATCACCATAAATTTGCTTGTTCTGGACATTTTATATCGATGGAATCGTAAGTATGTGGCTTCTTGGGTACGGCTTCTTTCACTTAGCACAGTGTCCTCAAGATCTGTCTATGTTGGAGCAGGTGTCAATAATTCATGCTTTTCCATGACTGAATAATATTCCCTTATAGAGACAGATCAGGCTTCCCAGGTGGCTCAGTGGTTGAGAATCCACCTGGCAATGCAGGAGATGCAGGAGATGTGGGTTCGATCCCTGGGTTGGGAAACACCTCTGGAGAAGGAAATGGCAACCCACCCACTCCAGTATTCTTGCCTGGGAAATCTCATGAACAGAGGAGCCTGGCAGGCTACAGTCCATGGGGTTGCAACGAGTTGAACATGACTTAGCAACTGAACACACACAGACACACACACAGACACACACACAGACACAGATCACATTTTGTTTATCCATTCGTCTGCGTTGTTTCCACTCTTTTGGCTTAAGCACTTTACTTTAGCCTTTAGTGACCCTATGGGGAGGTGCTCTCTTATCATATAAATAACAAGACTGACATCCAGAGAGGTCAAGTAACCCATGCAGGTCACTTAGCTAGTGAGCAGCAGTGGTGGGCTTTGCCCCAAGAGTCTGGCTGCAGAGACAACGGCCTTAACCACTGAGCATCACTTCCTCTTCAGTCAAAGTAAAGTAGTTTAGGTCAGTGCCCACAGCAACTGTGCCAAAGGTGGCACCCACAGGGCACTTAACAGAGGGTGGCTTTTCTCAGCAGCATTTCTGACAGTGGCAGAGTCAGGGTCTGCCAGGCAGGACCTGAAGCTGGATCAAGAGTGTCTGGACGCCCAGTGATACAAGTGACTATTTCAGCACACCGGTGGTTCTTCCAGCAATGGGGACGTCTCTCCACACCTGGTGGGGGGCGGTGGGCACTGGCCCATCTGCTGCACATCTCTGGCCTGCACCCCAGAGCCCACCTCTCCTCCCACCCCCACCTACAGAGTCATGGCTGCCCTCCCGGCCCCAGGGCGCTGACACTGCGGAGCTGAGGCAGCATTCTTGGGGGAGGTCAAGGTCAGAGCTGCCGCGGAGGCTGCATGGAAACTTGAATGGGCCTCTGTCTCCTCAGGCCTCCATCCACTAAATAATTAGACAGGAAATCTTAACACTTCCTTTTTAATTACAAAGCAATTTAAATAGGACAATATATACACAAAGGCTTGTGGCTTTAAAATAATGAAAAAACTATAGGAGCATCTAAAATAAAAGGTCTCTTCTGGGCCTCCTACTCGAACGCAACGACTCTGAGAGTGGGGTAAATAGCCTTTTTCGGTGGGTTCAGGTATATGTTTTCTATCTAACGTTTTAGAGGTATTAAAAATAATGCACGACAACATAAGTTTCTTTATTTTACAACCTTTTTTTCTCACATCAAAGGCATCTTTCCAGACCAATACAAGGCTTTTACCCTCCTCTTAATTTTAACAGCTCCACGTGGCCCTTGTCATGGACAGGCAGTTGTTACTTGACCATCCACCCACTGAAGCCTTTGGATGGCTTCCATTTCTTGTTTTCATAAACACACTACAGTAAGCACCTTATTTATACATCTTTGTCTGAAGAGGACAGATTTTTAGACATGAAATTTCTAGGTCAAAGTGTGAGCACATTTTAAGTATTCTGCCAAGAATGAGATTCCAATTTGCATTCCTGTTCCCACTGGGTATGAATGCCCTTTTCCTCACAAGCCTTCCAGCACTGGGTTTTATCCGACTCTTATTGTTTGCTGCCCTGATAGCAAAACCATTTCTTCATAAGGAATATGATGTGCAAAAGAGCTTTGCTTGACGCCACCCAGGATGAGGAGGGTGAGGGGCCTGCAGATGCTCCAATGTCTCACTCTGTCCCCTGGTGCAAAGAGCTCCTCTAGGGACTTCCAGCCCCGCTCTCAGGATTCTGTTTGGCTCTAGGGCCCTGTCTCTCAGTCCAACTCAGGGGTTGGCACTCAGGGAGCTGAGAATGGAGGAGGGGCTGGCCAGTCTTCTTGTTCAGTTGGACCCAGCCTCCCCTAATAGATGTGTCTTTGAGTAGGCACTCCTGGGGACAGCGTCATCATGGGAAAGCATGTGTGTGGGCAGGGGGTAGACTCTGGCACCTAAACCTGCAGATGTTCCAAATGCGGGAGCCTGGGGCATCCTGGTTCCCTCTCAGCCTGCCATCCAAACTCACTTTTTGGAAAAGACTAGATCTGGGTCTTGCCTCTACCAGGCCTTGCTGTGTAGGCCCAGGCAGGTCACTGTCCTTTCTGGACTCCGGGCTCCCGGCTGCCAGGCTGGGGGATTCCCTTTACAGGGTAGATGCCGAATCTGCTCCCTCTGGAGACTCCACACTTGCCACACCACGCGCATGAGTCACCCCCAAGTTGGCAGGCTGAAGGCAGGGGAGGGGCATGGAGGTAGGAGAAGGGAGGCTCCCTCCGGACGACTTTGATGCCACATGGTGAGTTTGGCACAGTGGAGTCCTGCCTGGCTAATGTGAGACTGCGTGAGCACAGACACAGGGCACACGGACATGTGAAATGCATCCTTGTGTACCGACTGGGGATCCTTCTGCTCAAGTCTGGGTATTCAGGTTCGCAGCTCAGGTGATGAGTCCATACACAGCCTACGTGTGTGCACATTCTTGTGCATGTCAACACATACAAGTATGTGTGCCTGAGTGCCCCTGAGCTTGTAAATCTCCACCTGGTTCTGGCTGCCTAGATGTGTCTGCATGAACGTGTGAAAGTGTTAGTTGCTCAGTCATGTCTGACGCTTTGCGACGCCATGGACTGTAGCCTGCCCAGCTCCTCTGTCCATGGGATTTCCCAGGCAAGAGTACTGGAGTGGGTTGCCATTTCCTTCTCTGGGGCATCTTCCTGACCCAGGGATTGAACCCTTGTCTCCTGCATTGCAGGTGGATGCTTTATTATCTGAGCCACCAGAGAAGCCCAGATGTGTGTGCACACATGTGCCTAAACCCATGTGCATGCGTGAGGGTGCAAGTGAGCCTGCAGGATGTGCGCACAAGTCTATGATTAGAGATTACAGGTGTGTGGCTGTGCAGGTGACACAGGCATACACACTGATGTGTGCATTTGTGTCTGAGCACATGATGAAACACGTGCATAGAGTATCCATAGTGTATATGGAGTGCATCCACATGTATGGGTCGAGAAGGGCTTCAGTGTGCATGTGGGCATAGCTATGTATGGAACTATCATGGTGTAACTCTGTTGGAGTGAATACACACGAGTGTGCATTTGCACCCAGGAGGGGCCACCTCAGCATCTGCAAACCATGACACCTCCTCCAGGGCCCGTCCCACCTGGCCTGGACCTCTCCCCTCAACCCACACTGAAGAACAGAAGGACAATGTCATTGCTTTAATTACAGGAAGACTAGTTATTTTAGTAATTAGTAAGTCATTATAAAGCTTACTGCTTTTAAGAACAAAAATGGCTATATCATAGATGCAAAATGCATATGGAATCTGAACAAGAAGCATGGAAGTACAGGATTTTCCACCCCAATCTGGGTGGAAGGGCTTGAATCCCAAGGGCTCAGGAAGGCAAGGGAGGGAGAGGCCAGAGCAGAGAGCCCCTACCTCCATTGCCAAGGCTGTCCACACCTGGTAGCAGAGATCCCTACCTCCATCCAGCAAGACATCGTTCTGGGCCCAGAGGGCCCCAACTCTGGCCTGAGTGGAAGTCAGGGAGTGAGCATATCAGACCAGCTCTGACAGCAACCAGTCAAGGCAAGGCCCTTCTCATTCTCCCTTCCGTGGCCTATAACTCTAAGATAGTCATACCTACCTGGGGTTTCTCAAAGAACCTCAAAATATAACTCCGACATGTGCCTACCTCCTTCCTCCTCCCAGAACAATTTCTGCCTCCCACCCCCAGCTCCTCTCCTTTTCTCTTGGCCTGCACTGCCTCCATGCCACAGGCCTGACCCACAAACTTCTACTCACTGGTCCAAAACCACGCCTGTGTCACCGCCCAGCTATACATTTGTCACCCAGCTGGACTGTGAACTCCTGGGGTAGGGAAGGCTCGGGCATTCCTGGGTCCCCAGAGCCCACCTCAACCTGGCACAGCTTAGATATCACTCACTATCTGATTTTAGAAACTGAGATAAGAGGAGAAGGAAGGGAGAGCCCCTGGGCGCAGCAACGTTTGGTAAACACGGCAGGTCATTGGGTGCCCCAAGACTGGGTGAGTCAGCCTGACCCTTGCCCTGGAGGAGGAAGGAAAAGCGTCATTTATCAGTCTCCACCTGGTGCCAGCATCAGCCACGCACTTGATCCCCACCACACAGCTGAGAAGTAAGCAGTATTTTTATTCCCATTTTATAGATGCAGAAACTGACCCTCACAGAAGGTGAGTCAGCAGCAGAGCCGGGTCTCAAGCCTTCCTGACTCAGCACTTCCTACAGGCTCTTACCCCCAGGTTCTTTCTCTCTGTCAGAAGCCCTGCCCTCATTCTTGGCACTTAGGAGTCTGTGGCTCTGTCCCAAGGGCTTGGAAGAGGCCCTCGGAGCCCCCCTCAGGAGCAGCCCTTAATCAGAAAGGATTGGGGTGGTGGGTAGACACGCCAGCTCACTTGCACCATGGGTGGGGCAACTCCATGGCTGCTTCCACACACTCTGGAGGTCTCTGGAGGGGCTGAGCCCTGTTTCCGCCTGCTGCTCATTAACTTGTCTGTATTGGCTGCCCTTCCTGTCTCCCTTCCACATCTTTTAAGGATTCCTAGAACCACCTCGAAAATAAACTCCATGCCCTTGAATCTTAGTCCAGGTCTTCTCTGGGGACCCCAACTCAAGACCAAGGGCAGCAGCCATGGGGACTGTGAGTCCTGGAAAGCCAGGAGGACCTTCTTGCAAAGAGGCCTCGGCCACAGAGGCCCGGAGACACAGACAGGTGCAGACCCATGGGAGGGGCCCTGGCAGGCGGGAGGCCAGCCTGACTGCAGCTCCAGTGCTGTGCACAGCGTCAGGCTGGCGCATGAGGACACAGGTGCCCCAGGGTAAAGAGGGCACGGGTGTGAGCACAGCAGCTGATGGGGACAGGGTTTATCTCAGGGCCCAAGACCACATCCACACCTCCCTCCCTTCTGCAGAAGTGGGCCTGGGACACCTGTGCCTTGGCAAGCCCTTGGGTAGACCCCGGCTGGAAAACCCCAGGGCTCCCAGCTGGCCCTTTCCTGCTCAGCACCTCTGGCCTGGGTCCTGGCAGAGCAGGGAGGCTGCCTGGGGAAGGTCCTAGATGGCAAATCTGTACAGTTCTGTGCCTGTGTCTTTCCCATTCAAGAAATGGCACAGGGCCCTGGTAGGGCTGAGGAAGTGAATGGAGGGATCCCAGCACCTCAGAGGACCCCTGTTCTCTGACTCTGCCAGGAAATCGTTTGCACACAGAACATTAGATGTGGCATATCTTGCTTCCCCATGCTTTTCAGAAGAGGGTGGGTTTCCCTGATGGCACTAGTGTTAAAGAACCTGACTGCCAATGCAGGAGATGTAAGAGATGTGGGTTCAATCCCTGGATCGGGAAGATCCCCTGGAGGAGGACATGGCACTCCAGCATTCATGCCTGGAGAATCCCGTGGGCAGAGGAGCCTGGTGGGCTAGAGTCCATGACATGGCAAAGAGTCGTACATGACTGAGGTGACTTAGTATGCAGGCACATTACTTAACCCAGAGGAATCAAGTTCTAACGGTGGAAATTCAAGCACTGGAAAAGCCATGGCTTGATTTTAGGGGCTGGCCTTCCCTCAAATCCCACCATGTCAGCTCTCAGACAGGCAGCATCATGAAGCAGAGAAAGCACAGGCTGTAGAGCCAGACGGACTTGGGCCCAAATCCTTGGAGACAGAAAAGCCCCTCATCCTGAGCGTTGGCTTCCTTGGCTGTGAAATAAGTTGACAGTGTCCACTGGCGGGAGACCTGGGTTCAGCGCCTGGGTTAGGAAGATCCCCTNGCAGAGAAAGCACAGGCTGTAGAGCCAGACGGACTTGGGCCCAAATCCTTGGAGACAGAAAAGCCCCTCATCCTGAGCGTTGGCTTCCTTGGCTGTGAAATAAGTTGACAGTGTCCACTGGCGGGAGACCTGGGTTCAGCGCCTGGGTTAGGAAGATCCCCTGGAGAAGGAAAAGGCTACCCACTCCAGTATTCTGGCCTGGAGAATTCCATGGACTGTATAGTCCATGAGGTTGCAAAGAGTTGGACACGGCTGAGCGACTTTCACTTTCACTTCCACTTCCACTGGCCCCAGGTAAGCATCTTCCATCTCCTTCAGTCCTCAGTCTGATGACGAAGTAACTCCAGAGATGAGCAGATGGGCTCTAAGGAGGCCAGCTCCTGCTCAGGTGGGTCCAGAGTGATTCAGAAGCCTGCTGCCCCCTGCCAGGGGCCTCTGAGGCTGGGCTGTGCCCTGTCCACTTCACCCTTGCCCTGTGTGGCCCAGCCCTGACCTGAGACTCACCCACTGCCCGGTGTCTGCACCTGGCCCACAGTTGGCCAGGGCTGGGTCTTCAGTATCAACACTCCTCTGGGATAAATACCTTTGGCCTCAAGAATGCTGGGAACTGGGCCAAGAGGTCAAAGGGCCTGGATTTTATCCTGAGAAGCTCTTAAAGACTTACAGCCCCTGGACAAGGCAGGCATGGCCCAGCCACAAAGAGAAACTGAGAGCCACAGATTTCATCCAGGAAAAGAAACCAGGGGCCTCCTTGGTTATCCTCCATAAGAATCAGGACAGCAGAAGATGAAAAAATGGACTCAAAGCATGGACTGGCAGTTCCACTTCTGGGTATTTACCCCAAAGGAATGCCTAGATATGTTCATCTAAAGATATATACAAGATTGTTCATAGCAGCATTATTTATAATAGTCTCATACTAAGTGAAGTAAATCACAAATGGAAAGACAAAAATATGATATGCCTTATATGGGGTATAAGCGATACCCCATACATTGCTTATACAAATGATAAAAATGAACTTATTTGATGAAAAAAATGATACAAATGAACTTATTTGCAAAACAGAAACAGACTCACAGGCTTAGAGAACAAACTATGGTCACTGGTGGGGGGAGTTTGACACCAACATGCACACACTGCTGCATTTAAAATAGATAACCAACAGGGATCTAGTGTATAGCACAAAGAATTCTGCTCAATACAGTAATAACCTAAGTGAGAAAAGAATTTGAGAAAGAGTAGATATATGTATATGGACAACTAAATCACTTTGCTTTACCTTTCAAACTAACACAACACTGTTAATTAACTCTAGGTAGGGAGGTAGATTTCATTGCTAAGTTGTGACCAAATCTTGCCTGCCAGGTTCCTCTGTCCATGGGATTCTCCAGGCAAGAATACTGGAGTGGGTTGCCATTTCCTTCTCCAGGGATCTTCCCGACCCAAGAATTGAACCTGAGTCTTCTGCTCTGCAGTCAGATTCTTTATCAACTGTGCTATGAGGGAAGAAAACGTATTAATGTAATTAACTATAGTTAACATAATTAGTGAGTGAAGTGAAAATCGCTCAGTCATGTCCGACTCTTTGCCACCCCATGGACCATCAGTTCAGTTCAGTTCAGTCGCTCAGTCGTATCCGACTCTTTGCGACCCCATGAATCGCAGCACGCCAGGCCTCTCTGTCCATCACCAACTCCCGGAGTTCACTCAGACTCGCGTCTTCACAGTCCAACTCTCACATTCATACATGACCACAGGAAAAACCATAGCCTTGACTAGACAGACCTTAGTCGGCAAAGTAATGTCTCTGCTTTTGAATATGCAATCTAGGTTGGTCATAACTTTTCTTCCAAGGAGTAAGCGTCTTTTAATTTCATGGCTGCAATCACCATCTGCAGTGATTTTGGAGCCCCCCAAAATAAAGTCTGACACTGTTTCCACTGTTTCTTCATCTATTTCCTATGAAGTGATAGGACCGGATGCCATGATCTTTGTTTTCTGAATGTTGAGCTTTAGGCCAACTTTTTCACTCTCCTCTTTCACTTTCATCAGGTGCTCAACTTCACTAGTTGAGCAACTTCACTCTTCTTCACTTTCTGCTGTAAGGGTGGTGTCATCTGCATATCTGAGGTTATTGATATTTCTCCCGGCAATCTTGATTCCAGCTTTTCTTCCAGTCCAGCTTTTCTCACGATGTACTCTGCATATAAGTTAAATAAGCAGGGTGACAATATACAGCCTTGACGTACTCCTTTTCCTATTTGGAACCAGTCTGTTGTGTCAGCTGTATATGGCAGCCTCATATTCTCACAAGCACAAGCTCGCTTTGTCTTTCTGCCATTCGGGCAGGTGTGGAATAATTTGCATTTCCCTGCTGCCTAGTGAAGCTGAGCACCTGTCTTAGTTTGGGTTCCCTAGGCAGCGACCCTGAGACAAGGATTTGAGAGCAAGTAGTTTCGCTGGCAGGTGTGTTCATCTCCTAAGGCTGCTGGAACAAAATACCGTAGACTGGTGTCAAAACAACAGACCTTTATTTTTTCCCAGTTCTGGAGGCTAGAAGCCCAAGGTCAAGGTGCCATCCACGCTCGTTTCTGGCGAGGCCTCTCTCCCTGCCTTGCGGATGGTTACCTTCTCACCGAGACCTCACATGGTGGCTTCTCCGGGCGTGTGTAGAGAGGCGGAGCAATATTTCTGGTGTGTCTTCCTCTTCCCTTCAATGAAAGGACTCCGTTAGGGCCTCAGGCTTATGACTTGGTTTAAACCTTAATTATCTCCCTCAAGGCCTGATCACCAAATACGGTCACTTGGGAAGGTAGGGAGACATGATTCAGTCCATCACAGCAGGCGATCCTAGGAAAACTCACAAGGGAGTGACGAAGTGTCAGCGTGCAGAAGGAGGCTCTTGAAGTGTGTGTCCACGAGCAAGTCGCCACCCTGGGCATCGAGAGTTGAATCCCACGGGGAGATTCTAAAAAACCACACAAATCACGCCCTCGAGAGTTACCGCACTCAGGGCGCCAGGGAGGTGGACTTTTATACATTGACTCCTGTCAGGCATCGGCTGAGGGCTAGTTATCCATCAGCTCCTGTCGGTCATTGGTTGAGGCCTATTTCAAAGTGTGGGGGTGCGGGGAGGTGTGGAGGGGCGGTGATTTTAACTCCCTGGTGCCTCCCAGGCTCACAGAAGCCCTGAGGCTCGGAGCTGCGGGTACACAGGCTACGGCTCGTCCTCACATGCTAATAACGGTCGAATCCTCACTTGAGTGAAGTGGTTACTCTTTTGAAGCTGAGTTTTGAAGGATGTGTACTGATGGGCCAGGCAGGAGAGAGCATTCCAGCAGAGGGAACGGTGTGGACAAAGGCCTGGAGAGAGAAACCATGCTGTCCAGTCTGGGGCTGTACAGGGAAGGGGAGAGGAATGAGACCAAGGCAGGGTCAGCAGAGACTGTACCCTGAAGGTTCAACAAGATGAGGCAGCATCCGTATGCATATCTGCTCAGACACCCAAGCTGGGCCATGTCCTGAAGACCATCTCAGAATGCGGTCTTCCAGGGCCCCCAGTCCTCTGAGTCTCCCAAATCCTGACTATGCCCTGCAAGCACCACTGAATGCCAGAATGCCTCCCATAACCAGAGACACAGATGAGGTTCCCAGCAGAGAGGCTGCCAGCCAGGTCAGGGCCGGAGCAAGGACAGAGGGACCAGCGTTCCCAGGGCAACAGAGACCCAGGCCACAGGATGGGAATCAGAGGAGACAAGGCAGATCTCAAGGTTGACGTCAACAAAGGACTTTGAGTTACGCTATGGGATCCTGAAGCCCTGAAAGAGGCCCACTTATACTTACCCCCATGCCACCCGAATTCAGACTGTGCTGATCCTCTACAGTGTCCTCCCAGGTCAGAAAAGCTGTGCGTGTTTACACTGTCTGCAGAGCCTAAACTAGGAAGGCAGAGGGTCAGGGAGAGGCGGGGCCCAGGGGTGTGGGCTTGGATGAGAACCCCCTAACTACCATTTTGACCTGAGGGGAACTAGGAAGTGGGAACTTAAGACAGGTCTGAGCAGGCGCTGACTGCTTTGCAGAGCTATCAGTTTGGAGTCCAGCCACATTCAGTTTCGTATCCAAGTAACGGCATCTCATCTGCAGAAGTGTAGCCTGACAGGGGCCAGGCATCATGAGTATCTGTTTGTCAGTCCAGCCATACTTTGGCAAGTCATGTCTCCCCTACTAATCCTGCTCTGTGTGGCTTGGGTGGGGCAGTCTCCCCACACCCAGTCGGGGGGACTTGTGAACCAGGCCTGGCCAACCATCTCCCCACCCCCCAAGCGCCGTGATTAAAGGCACTTTAATCAAGGATAAATACATGACCCAAGCCAGGCCAATAGGGGTCTCCCCTGAGACTTTTACTAGAGATGTCTGGAAACTCTCTCATCTGCTGAGATCCTGAGCTGTAAAGAAGAGCTGGGAACAGTTGGTGGACAGCTTGCAAGATAGAGAAAATCTGCCCAGAAAAAAAAAAAAAAGGCAGGCCTAGCTGGAAGATGGAGAGAGAGAGTCTTTGTGGTGTCAGTTAAGCACCTGGGTGCAGCATGTCTGAAGTTCCTGGACTCCTCATTTGCATGAGCCAACACATTTCCTGCTGTGTTTATTTTTCATCAGGGTTTCTGATGCTTGCCGTCTGAAAGGATCTGATGAAAATGCTGGGTGAGAACACAACCAAGCCCCTTCTACACCTTCATATCTCAGAGATGTGCACGGAGTTTCTTTAAAAAGGGCCTTTGCAATTGGAATGTTGCAGTGAGGCCAGGATCCGTGTCTGCTGCCATTCTTTGCCAAACGACAACTGACTGACTCAAAGTGGAGTAAACACTGCCAGCAGCTTACGTTCAAGAGTTCAGAATGCTACCCCCACTGGCAGACCTGTCCTGGCAAGCTGCCCTCTGCCTGACTCCCCAGAGCATTCTGGAAGGTGCATTTTTCTGACCAAGAGTCAGGATTAATTACTTTTTCATTTGTTGAAATATGGGGGTCAGAGTTATACAGATTTAGGAGAAAGGGAAGAAAATGGTGCGTTTTTGCAACTCCAGCCTGAATGGGCAATATTGCACATTGCTCGACTTGATTTGTTTAATTCAATGAAGCTCGACAATCCACCCAAATGTATTTAACCACAGGGGTTTGGTTAAATAAATTATAATATATGGATTTAAAAAGAAGCAAGGTAGCTCTAAAATATACCATCATAAAAATATGTCTAATGTATGAAGTGTTAAGTGCACTTTACACAATCACACCTCAATAAAGTGAGGTTTTTTAAAAATCAATTTGCCGAATAATATGTATGACATATGCCCATTAAAAAATAATACCTAACAGTCCTACAACTTGCAAAAGTTTGTCATTTATATGATTAGGTGGGGGAGGTGGAGAGGAAGGGATGGAAAAGACAATTTGCAATTAAAGTAACTCACTGTCCTTGGACGATTCAATCCATGCAAACTTTAGTTCCCTATCAGAGCTATTTCCCCTTCACAAGCTATTTCCCAAGAAGGAAAGAAGTATAAGCTTGGGAGTCTATGAACTAGAAACTTGGGGGTCTAAGAACTAGAAGCTGGGGTGTCTTCAGGACTTCAGGGAAGAGCCCCTCCCTGGCCTCACATCTCTCTTCTAAGAATGTCTCATCCTATTGGTTCTGAGTCTCAGTTTTTATCCCAGCTGCCATTACCTGTGCAGCAGGCAGAGCCCAGGGCTGGTTTTAACCTGGCAAAGACTGCAGAAGCTCCAAAAGAGGAGTGTTGATCGGGATCCCTGCAGTCTGTCTAGGACTTGGGGACATTGTGACCCTGTCCAGGGTCCTGACTGGCAAGTGACACACCAGAACTCAGTGGCTTTCTGTGTCCCCTGAGGGGCTGGGAAACCAAGGCAACCCTTTCGCATTACACAGGAGACAAGTGTGACTGCTGCTGTTGCTGCTGCTACTAAGTCACTTCAGTGGTGTCTGATTCTGTGTGACCCCATAGACGGCAGCCCACCAGGCTCCCTCGTCCCAGGGATTCTCCAGGCAAGAACACTGGAGTGGGTTGCCATTTCCTTTTCCAATGCATGAAAGTGAAAAGTCAAAGTGAAGTCGCTCAGTTGTGTCCGACTCTTAGCGACATCACGGACTGTAGTCCACCAGGCTCCTCCGTCCATGGGATTTTCCAGGCAAGAGTACTGGAGTGGGGTGCCATTGCCTTCTCCGTAGAGAAGACTGAACACTGTAGAGCCTTGAATGCTGACCCCTCAGAAGATATGTCCACATCCGAACCCCTAGAACTTGTGGATGTGAATTGGCAAAAGGGTCTTTGCAGATATGGGGCTGCCCTGATAGCTCAGTTGGTAAAGAATCCATCTGCAATGCAGGAGATCCTGGTTCAATTCCTGGGTCGGAAGGATCCACTGGAGATGGGATAGACTACCCACTCCAGTATCTTGGGCTTCCCTTGTGGCTCACCTGGTAAAGAATCCACCTGCAATGCAGGAGACCTGGGTTCAAGCCCTGGTTGGGAAGATCCCTAGAGAAAGGAAAGGCTACCCACTCCAGTATTCTGGTCTGGAGAATTCCGTGGAGTGTATAGTTCACGGGGTTGAAAAGAGTCGGACACGACTAGTGACTTTCACTTTCTTTACAGACATAATTAAATTAAGTCTTAAGATGAGATCATCCTGAATTATCTGGGGGTGGGGGCTCTAAACCCCATGACAAGTGGCCTTTCAAGAGAAAGCCCAAGAAAGATGTGACATAGAAGAGATGACTCAGAGGAGAAGGACACGTGGAGACAGAGGCAAAGGCTGGAGTGATGGAGCCATGCAGAGTGCCAACAGCTACCAGAAGCCAGAAGAGGCAAGTAACAGGCTGCCCCCAGGGCTGGAGCACAGCCCTGCCAGCACTGAGATTTCAGACTTCTGGCCTCCAAAACTGTGAGAGAATAAAGTTTAAACCACTTGTTATGGCAGCCCAAGAAACTCGTGCACATTTCCTGCTCTCCTTTCTACTCTACTGTGGGCATGGGCCAAGTATCCCTCCAGACAGCATCCTACAGAGTTCTAGAAGTGGGCGGAAGTCCCATCTGGGGTTTCTAGCTTTTCTACAACCTCTCCCAGGCTGGGGCTCAGAGAGAAGGGTGAGGCACAGGCACCCTCTTGGCATCACTCTTTCTTCCTACGAATCTGTTTTTCAGCTCGCTAATGGCTCCTCTGAGAAATGGAAGCAGTGCCAACGTTGTCCCGAGCTGGGCAGGCTTTTCACCCTGCATTGCATCATAAATTCTTTCTACCCGTGCCTTACCGTACAACTCCATGTTCAGCCCTCCAAGTTTGCGCCTGGCATCTGCAGGAAGTCCTGGGAGCAGACAACTCTGCTTTCTCTCCCTTATAGTAGGTGCTGTTGATTCTCTACCTACCTTCTCTTTCCCTGCTCCATCTCTTTAAAATGCCCCAGTTTTCATTCTGGAGTCCATCTTGCCCTCACATCACCCACGTGCTACGTGCTTCAGGTGAGGCTAACCCCAACCTCAGCTCTAGGGGCTGCTCTAACTGGTGTCATGGAATCTCTCTCACGTGGGCCAGAAACCCAAGCCTGAGTGCCAGTGCAGGGCGCACCTCTGGCCACAGGAACAGGCATGCAACACCAGCCACGATGCAAAGGGAAATATACTGGGAGCTGCTGGAAACAGGTATTTCCTTGCTGTTAGAAGGATCCACCGGAAGGGACATGTCCTCCTTTTCCCTTGGTGTCCTGATGCTGAATGTGTGCCTCAACTATCTGGCAATTCTGAGGGGAGCCAGTGCCAGGATGAAGCCATCAGACAGAGCATAGCCAAGGGACTGCTGAGTACTAGGCCAGAGTTGCTGGATTAAGCCAGTCCTGAAGCCCACCCTATCTCTGGAATCTGGTTACCTGAACCAATACATCTCATTGTTGAAGCCACTGGGTGTTAGACTTACTGTTACCTGCATCCCAAAGCATCTTACTGATATACCACTTGCCAAAGCCAGTTTTTTAAAACTATTGTCTTGTTATGGATTTTGAGATCCTATTTTGGGAGTCAAAAGCTAACTAAGCATTGTTCCTTATTCCTCTTACATTACTATTCTAGCAATTTTTAATCCTCTCTAAGGCAGATGGATGCCTCTGGCTCAATAGAAGGAAAATTCATATAAGGAAGCTTGAGAAAAAATACACGTTACTGTATTTCAAAGAAATTATCCACATTACCCTAACATTCATACCAAAAAAACCTGGGGGAAGAACTGCTAAACTGTGAGCAAGAGCAGCTGAAGAGAACTTGGGGGATATGGGTCTCTCCTTCTAGGCTGGTATCACTGTAATATTTGAATTTCTAGAGTAAGCATGTATTATATTTTTAATTAAAAATCTTGAGGACTAGAGTCATCCGCGGCATCCAGAATTCCCCAGGTGCCTTCTACTGCTCAACTGTCAATCCTGCAGAAAGTTTATTTGTGGAACAAAGCAATGACTTAAGAAGAATAGTCACAATATTTCTTTACAATTTAGACTTTTGTTTCCAACAGCTTACACTGGTCTAGCTGAGTGCATGTTCCCCGCCACAGGAAACCCTTGCCAAATCTTTGCCATGTGGTAGTTAGCAGGACTTTGGTGTCTCCTGGGCTCAGGAGAGGGGCTGCAGCTCTGAGTCAGCCACGGTCTGGCTCCTCCCTTCCATCCCAGAATCTCTGGCACAAAACACCCATGCCTCTCTGAGGTCTGAAGGGCCTCCTTGCAAACGCCTCCTGCACGAAGGATGCCACCTCCTCCTTGGACAGAGATGAGGACCTTCAGTATCTCCAGAGGGGTCTCCAGGCTCTGGGGGCCAGAGACCACAGCCCAGACCCCAGGGCCCCGAGAGCCCCCTGCTCTGCCCCAGGGTCCCCGTCACTCCCTAGGGGTTCTCTTCTCGGCTTAGTCCTGATGCAACGTCCAGGCTCAGCTGGCCTGTCTCTGGCATTTCCCCCAAGCTGGTGAAGCCTGGAACCTCAGAGTGAGTGGAAAGAGCCTCTGCCCTGACCAGCAGACGCCGCAGGGCTGACCCCATACCCACCAGTAAGAGCTGGAGAGGCTGGGCTCTGGGCTCAAAGCCTGGGGCGAGGAGGAAGAAAGACGAAAGGGCTGAAGAAGAGGCCGTTTGCCAGCACCGCTCACGCCTGTCCACCACCCTTGCTTCCCTGGGTCTTGTCCCTGTGCTTGCTCCCTGGACTTCGTCCCTCTCTAAAGCCTCTGGTTCCAGGATCAGAAAAAGCCTCAGTGCGAGCCTCAGTTCTAGAATCTCAACTCTCAAAAAGGCTAGTATAGGGGACTTCAGTACTCCCCTGCCCAGACATGCCTGGGGTAGGTCTGGGATTCCTTCATGCTCACCTCCTCCGTGAAGGGCTGGGCACCCACTAGAAGACATCCTGTTCCCCATGGGTATCCAGAACCCTCAAATGTCCCAAACCTCATCCGCCCTGACCTCTGCCTGGATGAGCAGCAGATACCCCGAGTCTCTTGCCCCAGTCAGACTCCTATGTGCCAGGCCCTGTGCTGGGCATCAGGTTCAGAGATGAGGCAGGTCCCTGCTGCAGGACAGTGAGCGGCAGGGGACAGCAGGTGGACGGATGGCCAGATGAAAGCAGCCACAGTAACTGCCATGGGCTGCACAGCTGCTGAGCCCGATGCCAGCAGCGGACGTGATACTGAATGGTCACCAGCCTCTTCCCCAACAAGCAGGTCAAGTTCCCAGCAGTGGTCTGTACAGACGCCCTCGCCAGATGCAGCATCGCTCAAAGAGGTCCTCCTTGTTCACAGGATTTAACAAGTAACCCCTGCTCCACAGTCCTATCGCCCTCTAGCATTACATGCTCCATTTGCTATTCCAGTCATCCGCTCCCATCACTGAACTGTAAGCTCTCGGAGGGCAGTATCTGTGTCATACCCCAGACCCTGGGATGCCGTCTGGGCACTGACAACATATTCGTGGGTTCCCTAGATGTGCATGAAAGGTGGCTGCTGGATTCTTGTCCCTCCTTCTACCCGACAGTCACGTAGACAAACCACCCCAAGACCTGCAGAAGCTGTCTCTCCTGTTCTGTCATCTCTCCTCCTCGCCCTCCCCAAACTCTAAGCCCAGCCTCCTCAGCCCTCCCTTGGTATTTTTTAATCTCTAACTGCTGCTGCTGCTAAGTCGCTTCAGTCGTGTCCAACTCTGTTCGACCCCATAGACAGCAGCCCACCAGGCTCCGCCGTCCCTGGGATTCTCCAGGCAAGAACACTAGAGTGGGTTGCCATTTCCTTCTCCAATGCGTGAACGTGAAGTCGCTCAGTCGTGTCCGACTCCCAGCGACCCCATGGACTGCAGCCCACCAGGCTCCTCTGTCCATGGGATTTTCTAGGCAAGAGTACCAGAGTGGCGTGCCATTGCCGTCTCTGCTTAATCTCTAAGGCCCAGTTCAAATGTCACCTCCTCTGTGAAGCCAGCTCAGATCCCTTCGTGGGCACATTGCTTATCACGTGATCTTACTGGGCGCTGCAGCCACGTGTTTGTGTGTCTGTGGCCCCCGCCCCCACCACCACCTCCACTGCTGAACAGAAGATCTGCAGAACTAGGCTGGGGCCCAGGTCTCTGCATCCAGGGCTTCTACAGAGAGCAGGGCTGGGTATAATATCAGAGCTCAGGAACCGTCGGTCAGATGAATAAAGGACTGAGTGGAGAAATGAATGGATGAGCTTGCCGGTAGTGAGGGATACGTGAAGGAGCAGATGGATGCATGAATGAGCAAGGGAAGAAGCTACCAAGTGAATGAGTCAGTGACTTGGGGTGGGGGGAGGGGGAGTGAGCCTGTGAAGGAGAGAGAGCCGTGAGGGTTTCAGTTCGCTCCAGCAGCCCTGGCAGCAGCCAGCCCCCGCCACCCCTGGGCCTGAGCTCCGTGCCAACCAGACCTCCCGATGCCTCCTCCCAGAGCCAGCTGCCGTCAGCACTGCTCAGCAGGCGCTCCTGATGCTGGCCAGCCCCTGCGCTGGGCCATGAATCAGACAGGGCACTGCCCCAGGGCTCCAGGGACCCGAGGCAGTCAGACAGCCTCATAAATAAACCCGATGCCATGCTGGGCAGACATGTGTTCCAGCAATGCAGTGAGCTCAGGGTTGGCTCTGGAGCCTGGGCCAGCAGGGCAGAGCCTGATGAAGGAGCCTGGGAGAGCCTCAGGAAGAGGGACCTCAGGGCCGGGCCTGGAGGAGAAAGGGCACCCGGGGCAGGAGGGCCGGCAGCAGCCAAGGCACAGTGGCTTCGACGGACACAGGAGTGCAGGGGGAGGGCTAGTGGAGGTGGGACCACGGGGAACGCAGGGCCTGAGTGGTGGGGTCGAGGAGTTGGGCTTGGCAGAGCCGGGGCTGGGGACACAGCAGGATGTAAGCAGAGTGGGGCACAAGGACTATGGGCTGGCGGCCTGCTGTGTGTCTCAGAAGGAAAGATGGGAGGCTACGGGGAGCATGTCTGGGAGTTTCTAGGGTGCTCAGGGCTGTGTCCTGTTGTAGCTGTTGCATAACTGAGCTCCTGGCTTCTCTCCACAAAGTCACCATCATCCTCCCAGCCCTAATACTCACCACCAGCAGCTTGAGGCTTTGGAGCACCCAAATTAGGGAGGTTATTTTGGTGCGAACACTTCCAAGTGGGTGTTTTTAAGCCAAGATTGTTTTATAATGGTTCAGATCATGGAGGAGATCCTGGGGTTTCTGAAGCAAATCAGGGAATTTCAGAATTTGACAGGAAACCTCCCAATTGAACGGGTTGAGGCCACCAATTCAAAGATGCTAAGCATCCTACAGTGCACAGGACAGCCCTTCACGACCAAGAATGACCTAGTCTAAAAGATCAATGGTGCCATGGTGTTCGACTCTTTGCAACCCCATGGACTGTAACCCTCCAGGCTCCTCTGTCCATGGGATTCTCCAAGGAAGAATACTGGAGCGGGTTGCCATTCCCTCCTCCAGAGGATCTTCCCAACTCAAGGACCAAACCAGGTCTCCTGCATTGCAGGCAGATTCTTTACCACTGCGCCATTGGGAAAGCCCAGTGTCGAGGTTAAGCAACCTGCTTTTACAGGTAGGAGGACTAAGAATGTGAGGATGCTGGATCAAAAGGTGGTCTCCAGTAATTCGAGTAGCTCTTCATCCATGCCAGGAACTGTTCTGAGAACATACCCCCATTCACTCACATCATCTCTTCCTGCTTTGAGGATGAGGATTAAAGACATATGTGATTTTCCCAGGGTCACACAGCTGGTGGGTGGTGAAGGCAAGATTCCCACCCGGATTGTCTGGATTCAAAAGCTGTGCTCTTGATCATGACATCCCATGGTCTCCCACGTCACCCAGCAGCTGGGACAGAGCTGGGCTTGGACCCAGAACCCCCTCTCCAGGCAGATGTTCCTTCCACTTTGCTCTGGGCCCCAGGTCCATGTAGGAGTCCTGGGCTCCTCCACCACCACAGATGTGGAGCTTAGCAACCAGGACTTCGGTGTGTGAGAGATGCAGTGGGAGGGCAGGAGGCAGATCCCAGGGACAGAGGGCCTTTGTCTGCCTGCAGATGGGCAGGGGCCAGTTGGGTGCAAACTCATTAGACAGCTGGCGAGGCTGCCAAGGAGACGGGAGCAATTAGAGGGCTTGGCTGAAGCCAGGAAGTGGAAGCCGCTCTGCGAGAGCTGCTGAGCCTCCCTCCACCAGGGCCCAGCTCCTTGGGAGGCAGCTGCCAAGTTTACGTTCAGTTTGACAATGGCAGCTCCAACCATCCTTACAGGTTGAACCTACTATGTGCTGGGCTAGGCACATTCCACATCTTGTCTTTTTTCATCTATAACCCGCCCTTCCCCCGACCTTGGGAGGCTGGAACGACCAACTCCATCGCATCCACTTAGTCATCCCTCCATTCATTCGACAGGCATTTATTTATTGGGTGCCTACTATGTGCCAGCGCTGTGCCAGATCCCAGAGATGCAGCAGCCAACACAGCAGACAAAAAATCTCCGCTCCAGTGGACCTTATGTTCTAGAAAGGGAAGGCAGGCAACAACAATGAAAAGAAACAAACAAGGTAACTGCAACTTGTGATCAGTGCTGTGGAGGAAGTGAAGGGGCTGATGGGAGGAGGCTGGGGATAAAGCACTCAGGGAAGCTCTCTCTACGGAGGTGACAGTTCACAGCGGAGGGCCTTGGGCTCAGAGAGGAGAGGTGACTTGTCCAAGGTCACACAGCTGGAAAGTGGAGGAGCTAGGGCTTGCCTCCAGCCTTGACCCGGGCACCTGTCTCCCAGAAGGCCCCGCCCCTCCACCAGGCCACCATCCGCTAGCACAGTGTCTCCACCCCTTCCTCATGGCAGCCTCTCGAAATTCATGGGGTTATCACTTCCGTCTTACAGGTGGAGAAGAGACCCAGAGGGGCCCTGCGAAGGAATGATAGACAAGGGACTTGAGAGTCTTTTGATCCCCAAACCTGTGTTCCTTCTGCCACACCTCCATCCTTCCTGGCCGAGCACGTGACCTGCACTGAGCACTTAGTAGGCCGCTAAGAAGCAGCTGGATGCGTGGACTATGGGGCCTTGGGCATCATCTCCCTTTCAGTGCTTCCATTTCTCCATTAGAGAAAATGACAGGGTCCAGACCAGCTTCAAAAGGCCCAAGTTCATTCTACTCTGTTGACATTCCTTGAGGACCGTGGTACCCTATGGAGAAAAAGATGAAGGGGACTCTACCCACCACAGACCATTCTGGGTGGAGCAAACTGCAGGCAGAAGCGTGGAGGTGGGAAAGGAAGCGGCACGGAGTCAGCAGGCATGTTTAGGACGTGGAGAGCCACCTGGGACTTATCTAAGTGTCCCCCTCCTTTTCCCGCACTCCTACCACCTGTCACCTGGGTAGGGTCTTAGGCCACCATAGCTCCACCTCCTCTCAAGTCCAGCCCTTGCTTGAGACCCAGAGAGTCTCCCAGAGGAGGGGCTGAAGCAGACCCAAATACATCCGCGCCACCAGCTGTGCACACTGTGATCGTGGCCAGCCAGCTGGTCCCCTCCCTCGGCCTTGGTCTTCCTATCGATTAACTAGGGAAACAGTGATCAGAGCAAGTCGGTAGCACAATAAAAGGTGAGGTTTATGAGCACATTCTCCATGTCAGGCAGTCATCCCTTGAGACAGGCAATTTTATTATCCCCGATGTACAGATAAGAGATCTGAGGCTTAGGGAGGTGAAGTCACTGGCCCAGGGCCACACACTAGGAAACGGCTCCCCCGGGGGATTCACACCCAGGTCCATCTGATGCCAGAGCTCTGCTCATAACAAAAAGCTCATATGAGGCATGAATGTCCTGCCCTTTGACCCATGCAACACTCAACCCCCAGGACTTTACTTGTAGGAAATAATCCAAGAGAGCCGAAAACCTGTTCACAGCGGGCCTATTTACAATATGGTGGGTCACGGGAAGAAATCTGCGTGCCCAACGACAGGGCTCTGTTCACTTTAGAAATTAGGCAGCTTCAGATAGATTGTGGCATACTGGGCACCAGCTCTTGCCAGTTGCTCCACTGTAACCCCCACCCTAACCCTGCAAAGTGGATGTTGCTTTCTGCATCCTGGGTGAGGCCTCCAAGCTCAGAGTGTGAAGGACTGGCTGAGGGCTCACAGCCAGTGATGGGCTGGGGCGTGAGTGGTGTGGCCAGGCCTGCTCACGGCCACACCCCAGGTAGCTCTGTTCTACAAGAAAGGAAGCTAAGGCAAGTAAGTGACCCAGTACCACATAGCTGATAAGCAGAGAACTGGAGTTTGACCACAGGGACTGGGACTCCACACTCTGGGACCGCTTCCCCACACTGCCACCTACTGACTGGGAAACTGCAGGTGAGTCATTTACCATCCCAAGCCTCCTGGGCTCCTCATCTATAAAATGAGAGTAAGATTGTCTGTTGCACATGGTGTCACCCGTAAGCGGTGGTGACTAACAACAGTGGCGACACCGGTAATAATACTAATAGTCGATGCCACCGGGACAGCATTCTGCTGTGAAAGGGAACCGTGCCTGAACGTTAGAAGGACTGGCTGCAAACCTCAGCTAGGACACATCTCAGTTCTCTCTGGGCCTCAGTTTCTCCATCTGTAAAATGGGTGAAGGGCACACTTGAAGATGCTTCCGGTTCTGGTGTCTCTGAGTCCAGGAACACTGCTATCTCGGGTTTTCCCTGTGCAGGAAGCAACTGGGGGCTCTGCCTGCTGACCCCTCATCACACACTGGTCCAGGTCGGGGGGGACACAGTGGGTCTGGGCTTGAAGACACATGTACTGGAGGAGGACAAGGGGCTCTTGAGCAGGAAAACGGAGGTTGAGTCAGGAAGCCCCAACACTCAGTCCCCCAACACACAGCCCCTGCTCCTGGCCGAAGGCCATTCAGGCAGCGTCTGCTCTGGGTCCTCTGTGCCTCTGCATGGGGCCTGCCTCTGCCCCGAGGCCTCAGTCTCTTCCCTCCCTGCCAGCCCCTCAAGGAGCCCCTTTCTCTTGGTGAAGAGAAAGCAAAGGAAGGCAAGGAAGGAAAAGCTGGGGGAATCAGGAGAAGAGGAGAAAGCACCCCGAGAAGGAGGGGTGAAGAGTATGGTTTTACATAGTGGATGGTGGGGGTGGGATGAGAACGAGGCTTGGGACGGAGCAGGGAGGAAGGAGAAGAGGTCAACAGAGGGGCTTAGAGGGTCTCTGACATTTTTCAGAGGCCCCTTTACCAACTCTGGTAAGCTTCGGGTGCCCCCTGTTTATGTCCTGTGACTGGATACCCTGGGAGTCCGGCCTTTCGCAGAGGTCATGCCAGCCCTGAGGGCAGGTCTCCCACATGGCTCCAGCCCCATAGGCGGCCATGCAGAAGGGCCAAGGGATGTTTGCGGGACAGAGGACTTGGTTCACTCTCCCAAAGGCTCTGGGCTGAGAAGAATGTAAGCATCATCCAATCCACCTTTCCTCACTTGCCACCCAGCCCCACCCCCACCACCGGAGGAAGGACTTTCTCAGGGTTCCACGGTGGGGATGTCAGGGCCAGAATTGGAACCCAGTGTCCTGTGTCTCGGGCCTTTCTCCAGCCCAGCCCTGGAGGGTCCCAGCAGGTCCCAGGTCCCTGCCTCTGGTTCTGGCTTAATAACCAGCCACGAGGCGGGGCTCAGGGCCTGCGGCTCAGCTGCGAGTCTCCCCAGGTTGGAAGAGCGTTAAATGGCCTCAGTGACGCACAGCTTTGACTCCTGAGCAGCTGAGGCTGGAGGCAGAGAATACACTGATGTGGGATCTGGGGGCTCCAGGAAGCCTGAGCCCGGGACAAGCTTCCACCAGGGGCTGAGGGACCTCAGGCTCTGCAGCGTCAGTGGCACAGAGGCCCACAGCATCCTCGGAATTGAGGCCTGGTGTGGCAGAAAGAGGAGAGGCCAGGTGAGCCACCGAGATGCCCCAGAGGCGGCGAAGCTGGGAGACACAGCTAGCTGCAGGTTAAGAGCTTTCAAAAACTTTCAGCTACAGCCAAAGACAGGAGATCAGTTTGTAAACAGACAACAAAATCCCACAACACCCTCAGACATGTCCTAACTCATCTCTCTGATGGGCTCAGAGCTGGAGCTGGCCTGCTCAGATTCCTCATCACTTTCCAAGAAAGAGGCAGCTTAGCCTTGGACCTGGAAGAGTCTAATGCCTTCCTCAGGCCAGTTCTTCTATTCCTTCCCCATCCAAATGCATCAACAAATCCCCTCTGGGTTTATTTTCTT
The DNA here is from genome assembly GCA_006410675.1 of Oreotragus oreotragus. Lineage (NCBI taxonomy): Eukaryota > Metazoa > Chordata > Mammalia > Artiodactyla > Bovidae > Oreotragus > Oreotragus oreotragus. The sequence goes on along the minus strand of SJYX01018975.1, from coordinate 24,405 downwards.
CCCTCCTTCCCTGCAGGACTCCAGCCTCATCCCATCAGTTGTACTCACCCTTCCTCCTAAACCCTCCTTGGCTCCCCATGTCAACAAGGTGCCCTTTAGACTACTTGACTTGACATTCAGCATCTCTGTGATCTGCTCTCTGATCTCAAACCTACTGCTCCCCTCTGCCCCAAACGTGACTCTGTCTTAGGATGTTCTTGCCATGGGAACTACTCATTCCAATCTGGATTTGGTCTGTCAAGCCCAGTTTGGTCATTGCCCTTAGCAATGTGATCAAGGAAAGAGTTCCAGGTAGTGGGCGTGCTTTCTTCTGAATGGCAGGTGACCCACGTGTCTGCCCCAATCAGTGGGGCCATGGTAGAGGGGAATCTCAACCCTAACACTTCCTGAAAGTGTGACCTTGGGGAAGGGAGTCTCAATTTTCTCATCTGTAAAATGGGAATGGTGATCCCTTCACGGGACTCAAAGGTCTGGGCACAGTGCAGATCACAGAGCTATTATTAGCTATTATTTAGCTATTATTGGATTCCCTGATAGCTCAGTTGATAAAGAATCTGCCTGCAAAGCAGGAGATTCAAGTTCAATTCCCGGATAAGGAAGATCTTCTGGAGAAGGGATAAGCTACCCACTGCAGTATTCTTGGGCTTCCCTTATGGCTTAGCTGGTCAAGAATCCTCCTGCAATGTGGGAGACCTGGGTCTGATCCCTAATTGGGAAGATCCTCTGGAGAAGGCTACCCACTCCAGTATTCTGGCCTGGAGAATTCCATGGACTGTAGAGTCCATGGGGTCGCAAAGAGTCAGACACAACTGAGAGACTTTCACTTTCACTTTAGCTATTATTTATCCGGATCAGTGCTGTTATTACTTCANGGAGAAGGCTACCCACTCCAGTATTCTGGCCTGGAGAATTCCATGGACTGTAGAGTCCATGGGGTCGCAAAGAGTCAGACACAACTGAGAGACTTTCACTTTCACTTTAGCTATTATTTATCCGGATCAGTGCTGTTATTACTTCACGCAGTCCCACACAGCAAACATCCTAAGCACCAGGCCACTGGCAGGCTACAAGTCTGTCAAACCAACTTCACATGATAATATTAGAAACACTCGCCTCCATCTCAACTCACATACGGGAAGCTGAGGCCCAGGAGTCCAAAGCCCAGCTAACAGCAGAACACACCAGAAGCCACATCTCCTGATTTCTAAGCCAGAACTCTTTCCCTACAAGCTGCCACTACTAAAATCCAAATTCAGAGGCCAAACTTTAATTGTGATAGTCTCAGTGTATACAAGAAGAAAAACCTTTGCTCCGTATAAGAACCTTTATTATTTATTCTCACTTTTAATGACCCCCCTTGAACACTCCTATGTACCTTCTGAGAACACACCCGCCGCTACCCCACCTCCCCGCCTCCTGGGCAAAGCTCACTCCTCCAGCTGCTCTTTCTCCCCACCTCTTTTCTCTCTCCATCCCTGGAGAGGCCTTTATCTGACCTTCCCTGGCGGAGCCAAAGGGCAAATGCTGGCTTGCCTTTTTGCTGCTCATCTAAAAGCTGACTGCCTTCTCTGGCGTTCTGGATTGTGTTGCTGTTCTTAGCCTCAAGGTTCTACTCTGTAAGAGAAAACCAGAATCTCGCTCTCCAAAGCCTTTATCTATTCCCAGTTCCTCCCATCTTAAAAAACAACCAAGGAGCAGACAAAGCAAACCTACCCTCTGCTCCTTCCATCTGGCCCCGCTCCTTCTAGCCCCGCTTCTTGGTGGTGCCCTGTTATCTCCAGGCTCCATCTCCTTGGCTCCATTGCCTACTCGCCAACCCATGGGGCTGCCTCTGCTCTGTCTTCTGCCCAGGTGTGCAGTGATTCCATTTCCCCCAAGTCTGCTGGGCTCTGGGTAGTCTTCAATCTGCCTGATCTGTCTGCCTCAGTTTCCCCTCTGAGCGCTCTCTCTTGGGGGTTGTCTGACACTGTCTCCCCACAGCCCTGCCAGTAACTTCTCAATGCCCTTTGTTGGGCTCCTCCTCCATCCAAACCTTGACGTTCTATCTTGGGTCCTCTTGTCTTCCCATGCTCCTTCCCTTGGCCTTCCTATAGGCTGAAGTTCCATCTCTAGCCAACGATTGCTAGAGTCCACCTCCAGCCCAAACTTGTCTCCTGAGGCCCAGGCCTGGGCACCCTGTTGCCTCTGCTGGATGTCTCTTGTATTTGTAATGTTTATTTATCTGTTCACTTGGCTGCACTGGGTCCTAGCTGAGGCATGTGAGCGCTTGGTTTTAGCATGTGGGATTTAGTTCCCTGACCAGGGGTCGAATCCGGATTGATTGATTGATCCAGGGATCAATACAGGGATCAAACTCTCCATTGGGAGTGCAGAGTCTTAGTCCCTACTGGGTGTCTCTAAGGCAGCAGCAACAGAGCACATCTCAAGTCGTCTCGTGATTCTCTTTTGTGAATCCCCTCCCGAGCCCCTGGCTCTCCGTCCAGCCCCACCACCCACCCTGTCTCTGAAGCCGAACACCTAGGAGTCCCTGGCGCGTCCTCTTTCTCACCCCCACACCCAGTCTCTCACCACGTCCTGCTCAGTCCATCTTCCAGAAGCCTGTACAACCTGTCCAGGCCTCCTGAGTCCACCACCTCGACCTCAGTCCAGACACCCCACTGCTCCCCTAGTGGAGAGTCCTAACGGGTCTCTCAAAGCCACACATACCCTGCACCGCATTCTCACAGCAGCCAGAGGGGTCTTTCTAGAACACAGATCTTTTTATGTCATTTCCCTACTTAAAACTCATCACCGTCTGCCAAATGTTCTCCAGTGAAACCTCCAGATGTTTGGCGTCTGGTCGCACCCTCCCCACCCGCCACCCCCCCG
>SJYX01018975.1:0-19684 GCA_006410675.1 Oreotragus oreotragus | reverse complement strand
GCCCCCCGCCAGCTCTCTGAGCACAAAGCACTCTGGCATTTCAGCTTTTCTTTCGATCTGCTGTGTCTCTTCCTGCCTCTGAGGCTTTGCTCTTGCTGTTTTCTCTGTCCAGAATGCTGCTCCTTCAGCACCCCCACCAACTCATCCCTAAGAGATGAGGCCAAGGGTTGCTTCCCACCTTTCCCCCAGGGCCTCTAGGATTTCGACAGCTGCCAGGCTGTTTGCGCTCACCCCTGGGTGCTTGTGGTTGCTTGATTCATGTCTGTCTCGGCTCCTGGACTGAAAATCATAAAGGCCAGGGGCCATGTCTGTCTTGCTCATCCTAAAGCCACACTGCGCCAGGCCCACAGCATCCCAGAACCCCACCTGCCCAAGCTACCCCAAGTCCACAAAGCCAGCATTGACTGCCCCAGAGACCAACTCCAGGCTGGAATTCAAGGCCTCACCCTTCGAAAACTCCCCATCCTTAACGCCTCACTCATGCCTTCCCCATCCACACTGGGGAGCCTCCTCTCTCCTCCCTTTGCTCCCCCCATTTTCCCCTCATCCTTTTTTCTCTAATGGTATTCATCCAGCAACAGCCACCTCAAGCTCGCCATTCTCCAGCGATGCTTCTGTTCCCTGACCACACAGACCATTTTCTTTCGGATTGACAGACATCCTCCCTAGCTTCAGGATGAAACGACAAGGCGCTTGAGGTTCTCCATAATCTGGCTCCAGCCTACATGCTCGGATCTCCACCACCCACACAAGAGTAGTCTGGCACGAGAGGACTTAGCCGTTAAAGGATTCTTGGCCTTTCTGGATTCAAGCCCTGCTAGCAATTCTTACAAACATCAGGATCTTGAGCGAGTACTCTGCTAAACCCCAATTTCCTCACATGTAAGATGGGAACAGTTAAGAGTCTCCACCTCACTGAATTTTGTAGGGATTAAATAAGGAAATCCACGAGAAGTATTTAGCCCAGCACTTGGCACCAAGAAGCTCCAAGCTCCTTTCCTCTATCATGGCCCTAATTGATTAAGAACCTGTCCTTCCCATGGGTCCTATGCTCAAAGGGGAGTCTGGGTGCCTTTCATCTCTGTTTCCTCTTTGCCTAGCTCAGTGCCTGGTCCCAAGAAAACTCAATAAATGCTTATTAATGCATAGATAGACCACACACTTGGCATAAATCATCTCATTGTTCTTCACTTGCATGTGTATAAATCTTATCTCTCCTAACAGAGTTTGAGCTTCAGGGTATGGGGGAAGTGGTGCTGGGAGAAGGTGGTGAGATGTCTTCACGTCAGAGCATCCAGAACTGGGAGGGATCTCTAAGCTCTTGACATCCCTGTACCCGCCCCCCATGGTGCCCAGCCCAGAGCAGGGAGTCACGAAGGCCTTGTTGACAGATGGGCCTGTCATATTCCCCAAGAAGAAGGCACGTCTCCCCCTCCAAGTTATCGCCCTAATTACTCCCTGGTCCCTCCCCTCCACACACACATCGGCTTTCTTAGGCAAGAGCCTGCTTGACTTACACACATGGAGTTCTTTTGGCTGGTGGTTCTGAGCCAGCTCAGCCAGTTTCTTCAGAAACTACAGCAGAAAGAGGGGAAAAGTTTTCTTAAAGCCATAGGGCACAAAACCAAAGCGAGGGATGGGTCAGTTTTCCCCAGCAAAAGGCCAGCAACGGACCAGCATTGGTCACATCATCTCAGCACTGTTCCAAAGGCAAACCTGACGGCATAGTAGAAGGGTTAAGTGTGTCGGGCTTTGCAGACAATCAGGTTTATTCCAGGCTTTGGCCCTAACCCACTAGGTGATGCTGCACAACTGACTTACCCTTTCTAAGCTCAGTTCCCTTGGCTATAGAATGGGGACAATGTTAGTACTAGGAGGACTTAATCAGACAAGGTATCAAAGGGTTGGCTATCACTATGATTATGATGATTTTTGTTGTTATTACTATAATACCATTGAATATAAGATCCAGAAGGAACTTCAAAGGTCATTTGAGAGGAGAGAACACTGCAGCCAGCAGATGGGGCCTGACTTTGCTAAAACATACAGCAGATCAGTGCTTTTTTCTTTACCTCTTTCCCTGACATCTTTCAGAGAACCAAGGGGAGTTTGCTCACTTACCTCTGACCTTGGAGTTGGTCCCCTACCTTGACTTGCAGAGCACAGATTTGGGGTTTTTGAAGCCAACAACGACCAGAAAAATGGACATTGTTTTCATGAACGGGCCCTCACCCGCTGGACGTGGCCCAGCCACTGCTGACACCATGCTGTAGGGCAGAGCATGGCCTCTACTTGCTATCCATCCTTGAGGAGGGGACTGTGGGCTGGGTTCACTACAGGCACAGCCTGGACTTGGGAGGCAAGGCGCTGTCTGCTCCCCCTTCTCCAGCTGAGTTCTGCACTCTGGCTTCTCTTGGCCTGGCGCAGGGGCTCTGCCTGCCCACCTGCCTGCCAAATGGAATGCCTGCTTCCACCCATCCCAGATGCCTCTGCCCCACTGCCCTCCCTCTCCCTGAGGCTGGGGAAGACCTGGCTGGTCCATCTGGAGAATGAACACTGGGCAGGGGCCAAGGCTTAGGGAGGCGTGGAAGGCCGCTGCACTGGGTCGAGAAGGCAGGTCTCCAGCAATCTTCAAGGGAGGTGTGCTCTCGGGGCTGAAGGGGAGCCCACAGCACTGGGAGAAAAACAGAAAGGCTTGCTATCCAGTGGGCAGCCACTCTCTCCTTGGCTCAAACCACGCGCCATTCCAGTCAGTCTTGGCAACAGCTCCGTCTCCACCGGGTGGTTTGTGAGGACAGAGTGGGAAGCTACAGCCACACCAGAGTACCTGGAAAGAAGGAGCTTGTGTTAGGGGTGCATGGTGAGAGAGGCTGCCAGCTAGTTCTCTGCTGAAGTACCAACAGAGGTGCCCCTTAGAACAGACCTTCCTTGTTCAGGTACCTCTCCCTTGGCCAGGGTGGAGGAAGCACACTCCTCTAAACTCCCCGAACACAAGGCCAGGAGGTCCCCGTGGCCTGACAAAGGCTTCTGCTACTCCATTGGCTCACAGAGCTGGCCTCAGAAGCTTCAGTGGGCAAATCTGCATGGGGCCCAAAAAATTCCATGATCAGGGCCTGCGTGCGGCAGGCGTGCTCAGGCACTTTAGTCGTGTCTGACTCTTTGCGACCCTGTGGACTACAGCCCGCCAGGCTCCTCTGTCCATGGGATTCTCCAGGCAAGAATACTGGAGTGTGTTGCCGTGCCCTCCTCCAAGGGATCTTCCCAACCCAGGGGTCAAACCCACGTCTCCTGCTTTGCAGGCAGATTCTTTGCCATCTGGGAAACCCTTCTATGATCAGTGCTGTGTCTTAAAAGTTAGGATAACTCATCGTCTAGAAAAGACTCCAAACAACTGGCTCCACTCCATGAGGGAGGGGAGGGTCTGAAAGGAGGACCAGACTCGGCACAAGGTCTGGGATATTGGTAGGAGAGCTGGTTCTGGCTTCCCAAGTGGCTGAAGTAGAAGCCTCTCTTGGCCTGGCTTGACAGTTTGCTTTGAGGCCAATGGCTAAGAAAGTTCTAACCTTGGACCCAGAGTGTGGAGATCGCAGGAGCACAGGCTCCCTTGAAAAGGAGCACCAGGGTCCGTGAAGGTGAGCAGAGCATGTCTCCTACAGCGCCCCCATGTGTTAGCAGCAGAAGTTAGCACTGGTGGCCTGGTGAGAACTAGTTTCTCTCTTGCTGACACTGGAAGTAGGAGTCTTCCCTTGGGACAGAGAAACCTTCTGGGTCCTTCTGGACAAGGGCTGGCAACGGCTTCAGTCAGGAGACACTGCACTTCTACTAAGTTGTACAGGCCGATATTTGAGCAATTAACTGGAAAATTAAGAGACATGAGACCAGTCCTCCCAAACTAGTGAGTACAGTATAGAACTTGACTATCTCGTTGGTTCCTTATAATAGCTCAACAAGGAGCAGGTCGGGTGGGAGGCACAAAACTGGGGTTGCTGGAAAGCAGGACTCTCAATGGTTGGGGAAACTGAGCCCCTTGCGAGGCTCCTGCCCTGTATAAGCACGGCCTGACCATCTATCCCTTCCTGCCCCACCTGGGCAGGACTCCAGTCATAGCTAAAGGAAGCTTGTCAGGCCTGAGTGGTGGCTGCTCAGGGACTCAAAGCAAAGCAGGTTGTTGGGGGGTGGGGCTCCAGGGAAGAGGTGAGCCGTAGGGCTTCCTGGGGGATTATCGGGAGCAAGGATCTCTGGGCAGAGACATGGGTCTGTCTGCTGAAACTTGCTCAGAACAGCTTCTGGGCTTCCTGGTCAGATAATTGCAAACAAAATAGACCGGGGACTGGGCAGCAGCTACAAACCCCTCTTATATAAGAGAAAGGCCTGGGATGGAGCATGCAGGAGCAGGCAGCAGGGCCCTGAGTCATACGAGGAGCCAGTCCCTTTCAGAACAGCTAAGATCCTGGCCTCAGAAGCTTTCTCAGTGATGACGCTGGTAGCTTTGCCTTTCTCTGGCCGCAGGCTTCCCATTTGCAAACTGAGGGCCCACTGGACATCCACTCTGTACCTGGCCAGCACTGGGGAGAAGGAGGCATTGACACTACCTCCCAGACACCCAGGGAGGAGGGCACACTCTGCACCCAGTGGCACCAACGGACACACACCGGTTCAGACCCGGGTCAGGGAAAGACAGTGGAGGTCAGGGGAGCAGCAGAGTACTTCCAGAGAGAAGGTGGAGGATCCATGCTGCAAGCTCTTTCTCTGCCCCTGTTAAGCAAACCCTGACCACCCAGAAGAGACTGGAAGGTGGCCAAGAAGGATCTAGCCGCAACTGGCCAGCAGTAACTGGGACTCGGGTGCCTGGGTTTCCTAGGGGAAGTGCACGTTTAAGATCATTTGTATTAGGCTGCAATGTACATATATACGCAAATCACATATTTGTGTCTCTGTGTATGTGAATCTCTATACTCCTCTGTGTGTGTTTGCTTCTAACTAGGTTTAATTCCAACTCTATGTGCCCATGCATATATGTGTGCCCTTGTGTGTGTGCGTTTCTAGGTATACACAGGAGTCCAAGTGATTACATAAGTCAGACACATTTATTCATTCCAAATATTTATAGAGTGCCTATTATATGCTACGTGTTGTCCTAGGGCTGAGAATACAGAGTAAGAAATTCAAGGTCTCTTTCCTCATGTAGTTTACCTGCAGCGTAAAAGATAAGCAATAAATGAGGGAATAAACAAATGAGTAAGTAATCGCAGATTGTGATCACTTACATGAAAGGGAAAAAAAGCAGGATTATTAGAGAGTGACTTGACTTTACATAAAGAGGTTAGGAAAGACTGCTTGGAAATATAGAAACTCAGGCCTCAGACAAGACCTCCTAATTCAGAATCTGCATTTTTAACAAGGATCTGCATGCACATCGGAGATTAAGAAACTCTCATTAACATACATACGACATGGAGGGACAAAGGGAACAGAGGCAAATGCTTCAGACCTACTTCTGCTGCTCTCCATGAGATAATAGTTGGGATTGATTGATCAGTTTCCTTCTTCCCTGGGCAGAATTCTTTACCCACAAAAATCTCCCAAGGATCTGAAACCCTGGAGGCCCCACCCAACTAAGGCTACCGCAGTCTTCAGCTGTTGCTATTCAGTCGTGTCCGACTCTTTGTGGCCCCATGGACCTCAGTAAGCCAGGCTTACCGTCTTTCTCTGTCATCTCTGTCCTTCTCTATCTCCTGGAGTTTGCTCAAACTCATGTCCATTGAATCAGTGATGCAGTCTTCAGTTAACTTTTAGCCCAAGACATGTTCCACCTCTGTTACTCACTGCCCCCACTGAGAATCAGAAAGCTGATTTCCTCGTGACAGAATCAGTAACCCCAGTCACACCGAAACCCCCTTTTCTACTTGCTCACCCAAAGACATAAGGAGTTTTCAGTGGTCAGCTGGCACTCTTAACTTCCACTTGACTGCAAATATTCTTGCATCCTCTAGTGGAAACATTCCTTCCTTGGGCACCGAAACTTCTGACCCCAAGTCTGAGGGGCAGATCATTAGGCGGGATTGTGGGCACTGCCACTGCTGTCTCTGCTGCTCAGCCCCTGACCCTGTATTCTAGCTCTGGGAGAAATAGTACCATGTATAGCCAGCTGATTAAGAGTGAATATAGCATCTTATAGGATGCCCCTTCCCAATCACCAACATCACAGTGTCTTTTAATTCCCTTTGGCTCTGGAACCAAGATTTTCATCAGGTCATTTCATAATTTTATAGGTCCATTGATTTCTTGGTAATGGGGTACCCGGGATGACCAGTGGATCCAATTATCTTTAGTCCACTGGCTTACTCCTCTCCTTGTAAAATGGATTTCTTGATCTACAGCAATGTTGTATGGGATATCAAGACAGTGGATGAGGTATTCACAGAGTCAGCAGACGGTTCTGCTAGAAGAATTATGACAGGCAGGGGAAGCAAATCCAAATCCAGAGTAAGTAGCTGTTCCATTGAAGAAAAATTGCTGTTCCTTCCATGAAGGAAAGAATCTGATGTCATCTCCCCACTACCAGGTGACATCCACAGCTGCTTTGTTACTGAGTCCATTGAGCAAGCCCTGGGGTGGCCAGGAAAAGACACTAACAGGCATCCACAAGGAGGTCATCTTGACCACCCGTTTCTTAAAGCCCTTTCTTCCAGGGTCTTCAGGCTGCGTTATAGGACACAAGTAAACTCGTGATGTTGGATCCATTCTGAGGGTCCAATCACATGCCTTTTCTCCAAGCTTCTCTTTCACCGACCCTTCCATCCTGTCTCTTTCTAGTCCCTGTCCCTCTGACCAAATCATTAGCCATGGCCCATAAATCACTGTAGAACATAAGCCTCTGTTCTTCCAGACCAAGACAGTGAGACACATCAAGTGCTGCTTGCTGGGGGGGTTTCTCTATTCTGTCCTCCAGGGACACCTCTAAATGGGGCTGTAATTACACAGCATCACACTCTACCAGCATAACACACAGAGCCACTTGTTAGCCAGGCTCGGAATGCTCTTCTCCTCCATACATTGGCTACAGGGAATTCCCGTGAGAGCGTGCGTGTCAGCTGAGAAAGGTGTAGTATCCAGTGTGAGCCACCTCTTATGCAACGCGCTTGTGCTTTCAGGACCTGCCTGGGTCCAGACCACTTTAGCATCTCCGCTGGAGGCGGGAGTCCTGTTGGGTGTGCTCCATTTACTGGGTAGGTGGACCTGATAACTCGGCAGTTCTCTTGGACTAAACGATTGCATCATTGTCTACGGTCAGGTGCTTAGCCTCTGTCAGTGCCAAGGGGCAAGCCAAGAGTCGTTTCTCAAAAGGTGGATATTTGCCAGAGAGGCACGGTCTTGCTCCAAAAATGAAGCATCTCCAACCATGATGCTGCTCTCTGGTCTTGCCAAAAGACTCAATCTGCCGCAAACTTTCAGTACCTGTGAATCTAGTGTATTACAAAAGCTTGGCTTGAAGTCTTAACCAGCTCCGATCCCATTTAAAGCCAACAGCTTTTTTGCTCACTCAGGATCTGGCTTGAAGTAGTAGACACAAGTGGGGCAGATGCTGCCTCCAAAATCCAAAGTAGCCCACCAGGTGATAAGCCCCTTTCTTAGTGATCTGCAATGTAGAGTTTCACAGCCTGCTCTTCACTTTGAAGGGGATATTCTGAATTTCCCAGGCTGATATTTTCCCAGAAGCTTAATTGAGTTCCTTATATTTTCTCAGACTATTTTCCCTTCACCATGCCCCTCCAAATACAATTGTATTTCAAGACACTTGCGATCTTCTGATCTCTGTGTCCTATGAATAAGATATCCCCAGGACGTCTCTGGCAGTCCAGTGGTTAAGACTCTATGCTTCCACTGCAGGGGGTACGGGTTCCATCCCCAGTTAGGGAACTAAAATCCCACATGACGCACTGTGCAGCCAAAACACCACCAGTATTCTAGATGAATGATGGAATGACCGACGTCCCTGTGACCTAGCGCGTTAGAGGGCCAAACACGAGATTAGAGTTGGCGCAGNGGGTACGGGTTCCATCCCCAGTTAGGGAACTAAAATCCCACATGACGCACTGTGCAGCCAAAACACCACCAGTATTCTAGATGAATGATGGAATGACCGACGTCCCTGTGACCTAGCGCGTTAGAGGGCCAAACACGAGATTAGAGTTGGCGCAGCCCATGGCAAAGCGGAAGGCGCGCCGCTGTCCCTGCCGCAGGGAGGCTGCACACTTCTGACGTCCTCTGACCTCCATAGAGCAGCACAAATATTCTCGGACCATCAGGCTTGCATTAAGTTGTCACAGCCACAAAACCGTATTTGAAGCATCCTGGGACTATAAGTGGAGTTACCAATATATATTAATGATAACAATCCCACGTTCATTTTTAAGACTTATCTATCTTATGCATTGGTCAAACTAGAAAATTTTGACCTTAGCTTTAAGCTTTGTGGTCCCACCAAAGAAATGCCATTGCACTGGCTTACTATTTTGATGTTGTTTGAAAACCTACAATGGCTTTCACTTAGGTTCCATGGGTCAGGGAGCCAGTGTAGTAAATCTGCCAACTCTGGGGTTATCTATTCTAACTATACACTTAGAATCTGGGTAAATAACCACAGATAGTACTGCTGTGTGCTATGGAAGAGGCTCAGATCAACATTCCATTTATTATCTGATCCAAATAAATCCCTGATCTAATCAGATCAGTCTCAGGGGTAACTGATTTCTTTAGAAATACTGGAGTGGGTTACCATTTCCTTCTCCAAGGGATCTTCCCGACCCAGGGATCGAACCTGGGTCTCCTGCATTGGAGGCAGAAGCTTTAACCTCTGAGCCACCAGGGAAGCCCCTTCATTCAGGGCTAGTATCTACTAATTCTCAAAATATCTCGGGTCTTTGCCTGTATTTTGTTACCTTGAAACACGACCACATAGCCCTTTGGGGAAGGACAAGAGAAGTTTTAAGGAATTAAATTATTATCCAACGTGTTATTACATAGTGTTTCTTCAAGGGGGTCCCCTCCTCTTTTATACAACAGACTGTTTCTGCTTATTGACTAGGGGAGGTTCTGAAAATTTTTCATTGTGATAGTTCAACTTATTTTCTACTCATAAGATGCACATCTATTTTATTATATGAATCAGTATAGGACTTTTGTGGGCTCTCCACCTCTTCTGGCCTTAAACCCATGATCATTAACCATGTCCAAAAAACAAAGAGTGCCTTGTTGTTTGAACCATTCTAATTACCACGAGGCTCTGCTCACTGTGCCGGTCACCACACAACCAGCCTCTAACCTCGAAGTTACCACATGATCTCCGCCACACTACGATCCTCCCATTTCCATTGACACCAGGGGCCCATTCAGCTGTGGCAGGCTCTGCCAGGATGCCCAGCTCACAGAGCACAGCCATTGGAGGGGTTTTTCAAAGGGGTTGGCACTTCCTTCATCAGTGTTTTTCCCCCAAGATCTTGCTGAAGGGAGTCCTTCTGGGCTTTCTTAAGGAGTCAAAGTTTAGAGGACTCTTCTTTCTTCTGAATTCCTTACATCAAGAAATTCTTTCAGCTCCTAAAACCAGAACATTGAGTCCAGAGCTCAGCAACATCAGGAAATTCATCCTCACATATATTCCCTAGAAACTGGCCAAGATAAACTAGCAAAGTCTTATAATTCTGTCCGGGATTAAGCTCTCTTCACTAAGGTTTGCCTTCGTAATTTGTCCCAAGGAACATACTGGAATCTGATCTAGTCATAAGCCTGGGGGACTGTGAGGAATGCTGGTTTCCCTTTGTGAGGTAACACCCTTAGGCAAAGAGTCTTTAACCAAGGCCAGGCAATCCTGTCAACTAGGGGAGCAGGGCCAATTTGGCCAACATGGTGGACTTCCTGGGGTTTGGGAGTCTGGATTGTTGAGTCTGTCATTCTCGGGCTTAGCTCCATTTTGATTCTCAGTTCTCACCTTTTTTGGATTAATTTTTTCAATTTTATGGAAGAACCCTGCAAAGGTTGAGGATTCAACCATTAGACTTCAGCAACTACCAGAAGAAACCTTTCCAGGTGAGTGTATCCTCAGTCACTTTAGACATGTCCGACTCTTTGCAACCCTGTGGACTGTAGCCCGCCAGACTCCTGCGTCCACGGAGTCTCCAAGCAAGAATACTAGAGTGGGTTCCCATGCTCTCCTCCAGGGGGTCTTCCCGACCCAGAGATTGACCCCACATCTCCTGTGTCTCCTCCATTGCAGGTGGATTCTTTACCTGTTGAGCCACTAGGGAAGCTCCTGGTGTCTCAGAAGGTAAAGAATCTGGCTGTAATGCAGGAAACCCAGGTTGCAGGTCAGGAAAATCCCTTGGAGAAGGGAATGGCTACCCATTCCAGTCTTATTGCCTGGAGAGTCCCATGGCCAGTGGAGCCTGGTGGGCTACAGTCCTTGGGGTCACAAAGAGTCGGACACGGCTGAGCAACTAACACTTGTCACTTTCACCAGAACAGACCAGCCCTGCCTCAATGAAAGATGAGACTCTCCCAGTCATAGAAAGTTCCTGAACTTCAGTCCATGCCTTCAACCAGGGCTCTAGGGACTTCTGTTCATTATTCTTTCCTTAAGCTATCCAGTGCCATTAAAAGCAAACATTCCACCCCACAGTCCTCAAATTCCCCCTGCCCTTTATTCTTCTCTGTGGCACAGGTCGTCCAAGCCCCTGATGGCTTGCCTTCCACGGGCACTTCATTTTAGATGACCACAAGGGACACTTTAATTAGCTGTCTCAGCACTGGGGACCATGGGCGTCTGGGTCTCCTCCTTTTGTGCTAGCTGTTATCTCCCAGCCTTCAGCCCTAACTAGGGCAGGAGCCAATCCTAGATTCCCAGGATTCCCTCAGGGTCTGTGCCTGCACCCCAATTACAGCACCAAGTACTAATCAGGGTACTTGTTTGCCAACAACAGAGAGAAATTCTGTTTGACATACACTGAAAATACACTTATCACATGGGCATCAGGATGTTCATCGAACCTGTGCAGAAGCCAGAAGATCTGGCAAGATCCAGAGAGACACAGATGAGGTCTTGCCACAGGAATGATGCCCCAGGAGCTGCTCCGGGGGTGTCGCCGCCAATATCTTGTCCCACTGCAATGATCCTCAGTGACCCTGCACCTTAGGCCACTCTTTCTGTTGGGCAGTCGAGTGTGTGTGTGTGTGTGTGTGTGTGTGTGTGTGTGTGTATGCAGGAGCATGCATGCAGGTAGGAAGCAGAGGAGGACCAGAGAGTAGCTCTCTTATGGGATTTGTGGGGTAATTAGCAATAAATTAGATGTGACCTATGCCAGGCTGAAATCCCATCTCTATCATCACCTTGACCCAGTTGTGTTATCTTGAGCAAATCTCTGACCATCTCTGGATGGGCCTCAGTTTCATCATCTGGACAATGGGAACAATATCCATTCTTCCAGCCTCACGTGTTGTGCTCCCACACCCTCCTTTTCTTATGGATAGGACTTAGTTCAATGTATAATGAGACATTTATTTGTGAAGGTACCACTAATGTTCCTCCAGTAGACAGTAGGCTCTGTGAAGTCAAGGACTTCATCTACCTGCTTAGTGCTGTTTCCCCAGCACCTAGAAAATTGCATGAAATGTAGCATGGGCCCAAGAAATATTTGAATGAAAGACTAAATAAGGTAAAGGATCAGGGAGGGGCTTTATAAATCGTCAAGGGTCGCACATGTGTAAGTGCTGGTGCTTTGGAGCCAGAGAGACCTTGAAAGTGAAAGTGAAAGTCGCTCAGTCATGTCTGACTCTTTGTGACCCCATGGACTGTAGTCCATGGAATTCTCCAGGCCAGAATACTGGAGTGGGTAGCCTTTCCCTTCTCCAGGAGATCTTCCCAGCCCAGGGATAGAACCCAGGTCTCCATCATTGCAGGCAGATTCTTTACCAGCTGAGCCACAAGGGAAGCCCAAGAATACTGGAGTGGGTAGCCTATCCCTTCTCCAGCGGATCTTCCCGACCCAGGAATTGAACCAGGGCCTCCTGTACTGCAGGCAGATTCTTTACCAGCTGAGCTATCAGGGAAGCCCTAGAGAGACCTTAATTATCACTATTATTGTTGTTGTTATAATCCTTGAATTATATATATTCAGACACACAGAATTATTTTTAGTGCAATAAATGTACCGTTCTCTCTCTGTCCCTGCCTGAGAGGCTCTTTCCCTTTCTCTCCCCCTACTCTTGTGTCTTCTTTTCTCCTACACTTAGGGGAAGTCGCCCAGTGTCCCCTTGAGTCCCTGCCATCACCTGCACACCAGCCTCAGCAGGAGCCCACTGCCCTAAGACTGTCTGGGGGTCATCTGCCCCACCCCCTGCCTCCAGCTACTCCGGGACTTACTCCAGGGCTGCAGTTACACCTCCTCGTCTGGAACCTCGGGACCTGACCCAAGACCCAGCCTATAGTGGAGGTTTAGGAAACAAATGGATAAACGAATGACTATCTGTTTTCAGAATTATAAAACCAATCTCTGTCTTTGCTTGAGGACAGAGTCTGAAGAAATGAACTAAACCCACAGAAAGAGGCACTAAAATTAGACCCTAACAGAAACTTCCCCAGTCATGTTATTTACTAAGCCCTACAGGGGAGAGACAGAGGGAGGCTCTCCTTCCTCCTGGAGAAAAGCGAGGGGCTAGGGAGGGGAAGTGAGACCCTTGGGAAAGTATACCTCCATTGACAGGGAGCTTATTATTAGTTGAAACAGCCTCCTCCATTACCAACTTCCTTCAGCAACCAGAGTTCACTCGGTCCTCATGCTTCTGATTCCCACCCCTCACCTCTCCCCCATCCCCTCTCTCAGGAGGGTGTGATTTTGCAGAGCTGGCAGTCAGGAAGCCTGCCACCACTCCCAAAAGAAGACAGACTTTCCTAATGGCAGTGGAGCAGGCTAACTCAGTAGGTAATCAACTCCTCGAAGGTGGAAATGGGCACAGACCTGACAAGAGGTCTGTCTTTGTAACACAACTGCATTTACGGGAGCACTTTGAGGTGAACCTTCTCTCTTGTCCATTTGTGCTGGGTTTTGAAGCCATTTTTCCAGGTAAAAGCTGAAGGAAGGGCATTCAAGACAGAAGGAATGGCACGTATGGAAGCATAGAGATGGAAAACAGCCCCCATGTTTGCAAAAAAGACAAATCAGCTTGACTCTAAAGGCTGGAACATTGGGCCCCAGTATTTACTGAGCATGGGGGTAGGACCTGGAGAGATACTGCAAATAAGACAAACACACAGTCTCCACTCTCATGGAATTTATAATCTAGTCGGGGAGCAGACAAGAAACAGACAAATAAGTGTGGGAAGTCTTTTCAGATGGTTCCACATGCTGTTAAGAAAAACCAGATGACACAGTGGGGAGCGACTGGTGACTGGGGAGCACCTCTCTGAGCAAGTGACATGTGAGCTGAGATCTGAAAGCGGCAAATACATAGTCATGCAAAGAGCAGGCTGAAGAAGGTCTTAGCTAGAGGCCAGCAAGCGCAAAGGCCCTGAGGCAGGGACAAACTAGGAGTTACAGAGAAACACAGGAGGCCAGTGTGGCTGAAGAGTAGGGGGAAAGTACCTGGTATCTGCTGGTCTCGCCTGCCCCAATCTCTCCCTTCTGCTTGGACACTGGGCCTCCAAGGCCAGCTGAGTGTTCAGAGTGAGACACTCACTGCCTGCTCCCCAGTCCCCACTGCTTCAGGATCCTGGTTCATTCTGGCAGCAAGTCTCTGCCCATCTCAGTCAGCTCTGCAAACTCAGCCTGCTGCATCCTGCATAAGCAGCCCAGCATCTCAGCCCCTCCTCCCGTAGCCAAGACCCCAGCACCCACTCCAACCTCAACCCAGAAGCCAGGGTTCTAGCCTGGTCCAAAAGGGCTTCAGTCACCAAGCTGGACAGCCCTTTAGACCCGAACCAACCGAGGAGCCAGCTCTGGGGGACAGTGCGTGGGGCAGGGGAGTGTCAGGAGCGGCATATGGCTCAGAGATGGCAGAGCCAGACACGAGATCCCAGACTAGATAGAGCTGGGAACGAGGAGGGGGGCTGGGCTCGGCGTTCCTGGGTGGTGATGCCATCTCCCCGGCAATGGAGGGCGGCAGGCAGGAGCCTCCCATTCCCCCAGAGGATTCGTCCTCCCTGCTATCTGATGAGGGAGCTGTCAGTTACAGGAAGGCAAGACTGTTCACAGGACAGCTCCAGGGAGCAGGAAATTAACCCACCAGCTAGAGACAGGGGGAAGGTGGGGGCTGGGCGGGGCAGGTAATTAAGGGGCCCTGCAATTACTGTGCCTTCAATCTGGGCCAGAGTTCTCAGGAAGGGGATGGAGATGCTGCTCAGTCGGAGGCCCCAGCTGACTCTGGCAGGGGCTATCAGCCCTGTCTCGCACTCTTCCTTCCGTTTCCACTCCTGTCTCCCCTGGGCCCCATCCCTACCTCTGTTCAACCACAAGTGATTCACTCATTCTCATCTTTGCACAACTGTTCCTCCCACCCTGAAGGCCTTTCCCACTCACTCGATCCTGCCCTTCCATTGGCCCCTGCAAAGGACTGCTCTCCAAGAAGTCTTCCTGGACCAGTCATGTTGGAAGGGATTGCACTGAGCTCACATAACACAGCCCCTTTGTGTTACAGTAAGGGAACAGACTCAGAGAGGGCAACGATTGGTCCAGGGTCACACAGCAGAATCAGGACTAGAACTTGAGACTCCTGCATCTAGTACTGGCATTTTTTAACACCACCCTGTGAGCTCATTAACCAATAACCAGCCCAGGCATCATCACATGCCAAGCCAAGGACACAGACTGAGGGCCACAGAAGGGTCAAGGACTCCATCGCATTTATCCAGCATCTACTTGCTCTAAATTGCGGCTGGGGACTGGGAATGCTGTGACCAGCAGACACAGACACAGCCCTGCCTTTAGGGAGTTTAAGGACCCNATTGGGCCCCAGTATTTACTGAGCATGGGGGTAGGACCTGGAGAGATACTGCAAATAAGACAAACACACAGTCTCCACTCTCATGGAATTTATAATCTAGTCGGGGAGCAGACAAGAAACAGACAAATAAGTGTGGGAAGTCTTTTCAGATGGTTCCACATGCTGTTAAGAAAAACCAGATGACACAGTGGGGAGCGACTGGTGACTGGGGAGCACCTCTCTGAGCAAGTGACATGTGAGCTGAGATCTGAAAGCGGCAAATACATAGTCATGCAAAGAGCAGGCTGAAGAAGGTCTTAGCTAGAGGCCAGCAAGCGCAAAGGCCCTGAGGCAGGGACAAACTAGGAGTTACAGAGAAACACAGGAGGCCAGTGTGGCTGAAGAGTAGGGGGAAAGTACCTGGTATCTGCTGGTCTCGCCTGCCCCAATCTCTCCCTTCTGCTTGGACACTGGGCCTCCAAGGCCAGCTGAGTGTTCAGAGTGAGACACTCACTGCCTGCTCCCCAGTCCCCACTGCTTCAGGATCCTGGTTCATTCTGGCAGCAAGTCTCTGCCCATCTCAGTCAGCTCTGCAAACTCAGCCTGCTGCATCCTGCATAAGCAGCCCAGCATCTCAGCCCCTCCTCCCGTAGCCAAGACCCCAGCACCCACTCCAACCTCAACCCAGAAGCCAGGGTTCTAGCCTGGTCCAAAAGGGCTTCAGTCACCAAGCTGGACAGCCCTTTAGACCCGAACCAACCGAGGAGCCAGCTCTGGGGGACAGTGCGTGGGGCAGGGGAGTGTCAGGAGCGGCATATGGCTCAGAGATGGCAGAGCCAGACACGAGATCCCAGACTAGATAGAGCTGGGAACGAGGAGGGGGGCTGGGCTCGGCGTTCCTGGGTGGTGATGCCATCTCCCCGGCAATGGAGGGCGGCAGGCAGGAGCCTCCCATTCCCCCAGAGGATTCGTCCTCCCTGCTATCTGATGAGGGAGCTGTCAGTTACAGGAAGGCAAGACTGTTCACAGGACAGCTCCAGGGAGCAGGAAATTAACCCACCAGCTAGAGACAGGGGGAAGGTGGGGGCTGGGCGGGGCAGGTAATTAAGGGGCCCTGCAATTACTGTGCCTTCAATCTGGGCCAGAGTTCTCAGGAAGGGGATGGAGATGCTGCTCAGTCGGAGGCCCCAGCTGACTCTGGCAGGGGCTATCAGCCCTGTCTCGCACTCTTCCTTCCGTTTCCACTCCTGTCTCCCCTGGGCCCCATCCCTACCTCTGTTCAACCACAAGTGATTCACTCATTCTCATCTTTGCACAACTGTTCCTCCCACCCTGAAGGCCTTTCCCACTCACTCGATCCTGCCCTTCCATTGGCCCCTGCAAAGGACTGCTCTCCAAGAAGTCTTCCTGGACCAGTCATGTTGGAAGGGATTGCACTGAGCTCACATAACACAGCCCCTTTGTGTTACAGTAAGGGAACAGACTCAGAGAGGGCAACGATTGGTCCAGGGTCACACAGCAGAATCAGGACTAGAACTTGAGACTCCTGCATCTAGTACTGGCATTTTTTAACACCACCCTGTGAGCTCATTAACCAATAACCAGCCCAGGCATCATCACATGCCAAGCCAAGGACACAGACTGAGGGCCACAGAAGGGTCAAGGACTCCATCGCATTTATCCAGCATCTACTTGCTCTAAATTGCGGCTGGGGACTGGGAATGCTGTGACCAGCAGACACAGACACAGCCCTGCCTTTAGGGAGTTTAAGGACCCACCACAGGATCACCCAGAGGTATATGTTCCAAGATAAACCAAGAAGAACCTTCCAAAAAGAGCCCCCAGGCTGGTGAAACCCTGTGACAAAGACATTTAACCCAATCTGGGGCCCAGGACAGGCCTCTCTGGAGACGCTGGGCCTGGGCTGCAATCTGGAGAGTGGAAGACAGCAACTAGATGAAGTGGAGCAGGGAAGAACGTTCCAGACACAGTGCCTGGCATGGGCACAGCCCAGCAGAGGAAGTCCAGAATGGTTGGAGCGCTGAGTGAGGAGGTAGCCTGAGATCGAGCAGGGAGGCCATAGGGCCCCAGTGATGCAGGACCTCTGGCTTGGGCATTTGATCTTTATCCTAAAAGCACTGCAAAGCCACTGTAGAGTTTTCAGCAGGGGAACTATGTACATATGCAGTATGAGGAAAGGTTTGGAAGGGAGCCAGTGAAAGCGGGGCCTGCCGAGAGGCTCCTCCACGGTCCAGGTGGTGGTGGCCGGGACCAGCACTGTGCCAGCGGGCAGTCAAGGAAGGAGTGTTGAGAAAGGAATGTGTTGAGGGTGCAATCTCCTGGGGCAGGGCTAGGACAGGTGGGGGACAAGCTGGGGACGGAGTGGAGGGAGAGGAAGGAGTCAGGGTAACCCCTGCCAGGCTTCTGGTTTGTGCAATGAGATGGGGGTTAACCACCAAGCTGGGGGCAGTGTGGGAGGAGGGGAGAACGCTGAGCTGCAGATGCTTCTGAGAGACTGGAGCCCATTGGAGCTAGAGACCAGAGGTGCTGGGCTAATGAGACGGCACCTGGATCGTGTGGTGAGTGCAGGCCTGAGGCAGCCACTCTGAGCCACACCTTCTCTGAACCTCCTTTAACACGACAGGTGCCGCAGCTCCCACTTTCCAGAAGAGGAAACTAAGGCTCAGACTGGAAAACTGGTTACGCAGAGTTCCACAGTGAGGACCGGGCAGAACCAAGATCTGCTTTCCCTGAGTTTTTCTCACTTCAAGCTGCCCCAGGATGCTTCTCTGGTGAGTGCCTGATGAACTATGGAATGAGGTTCGTGACATTGTAGAGGAGACAGGGATCAAGACCATCCCCGTGGATAAGGAATGCAAAAAAGCAAAATGGCTGTCTGGGGAGGGCTTACAAATAGCTGTGAAAAGAATGATCTATTATTATAATCTAAAATAATCTCTTGGGATTGGGATAATTTAAATTTCTAGAGCTGTACTAAACTAAATAATATGTTTATTAAATAGCTAGGTGATTTCCAAATAAATTAAGACTTTAAAATATTAATTACTAAACATTAACTTCCTCTTACAAAAAGTTTTTTTACAGAAAAACTAAAGAGATTTTAAACTATTAATAAATATATAATGTATAATATAATGATATATATAAATATATATAATAAATATATATTATAATATGATGTAAAAATATATTCACTAATCTATAAAATGCTAATATATAAGACACTTCATAGTTGCTAAGGAAAAGTAAGATATATGCTTTTAATAAAAAGATATAAGATATGACAAACTCAGATATACATTCCACATTTTTCCTGGGGGCCACTGCTCACTTAACAAACAATACAATTACTAAAATAACTTGGAAGTATGACAAGCCTATTTGGACAGAGCAGTGGCCCCTCACGAGAGAGAAATTACAGGCAGCTGAGAAACTTATAGATACACAGCTGAAATTAAAGCATATTGAGGAATCTTGTTCTCTTTGGAACTCTCCAGTTTTGTTACAAAAAAGAAATCTAACAAATGGCGTCTCCTAACAGACCTTGGAAAAGTTAATGCATCTCTGATCTTAACAAACAATACAATTACTAAAATAACTTGGAAGTATGACAAGCCTATTTGGACAGAGCAGTGGCCCCTCACGAGAGAGAAATTACAGGCAGCTGAGAAACTTATAGATACACAGCTGAAATTAAAGCATATTGAGGAATCTTGTTCTCTTTGGAACTCTCCAGTTTTGTTACAAAAAAGAAATCTAACAAATGGCGTCTCCTAACAGACCTTGGAAAAGTTAATGCATCTCTGAAACCTATGGGTGAATTACAACCAGGAATCCCATCACCTACCACTGTTCCTCAAAATTGGCATATCTGGAATATTTTGGAGAAATTTCATTTCATTATCCTTCTGATAAGCTATGGAATTCTTCAAAAATACTGAATTCATTATTTCTCGCATTATCAGCTCACAGCCTATACCACAGGCTGAGGGTTTTTTTAATATCAGCTGAGTTTAGTTCATTCGATCCGTCGTGTGCGACTCTTTGTGACCCCATGAATTGCAGCACTGTTTTTTTGGAATTCTCTTGCTTTTTTGATGATCCAGCAGATGTTGGCAATTTGATCTCTGGTTCCTCTCTTTTCTAAATCCAGCTTGAACATCTGGAAGTTCATGTACTGTTGAAGCCTAGCTTGGAGAATTTTGAACATCATTTTGCTAGCAAGTCAAATGAGTGCAATTGTGAAGTAGTTTGAGCATTCTTTGGCATTGCCTTTCTTTGAGATTGGAATGAATCTGAAAACTGACCTTTTCCAGTCCTGTGGAACCCCATGAACAGTATGAAAAAAACACTGTGTACATTATTATAAAAATATTTTATCAAAATTTGAGTTTTATGGACTTCCCTGGTTGTCCAGTGGTTAAGACTTCATCTTCCAGTTCAGGGGTTGAGGGCTTGATCTTTGATGAAGGAGCTAAGATCCCACATGCCTTGAAGCCCAAAAACCAAACATAAAACAGAAACAGTATTGTAACAAATTCAGTAAAGACTTTAAAAAATTGAGTTTCAGAGTAACTCCCTGTGGCCTTCAGTAATGTTCATACCATTTTGATAACCGTTGGGATCCCAGAGCACCATAGGCAACTAGGACAATATCGTGTGACTTGCAGAACTCCAGCAGTTTGCTCTGGTT
>SJYX01018974.1:345578-367138 GCA_006410675.1 Oreotragus oreotragus | reverse complement strand
AATCTCATCGTATTTTCACATAACCCTTAGCGGATGAAGTTCAAACTCTTTAAAACATAAAGAACTTTCCACCTTCTGACCTTTGCCATGTTTTCCAGCTGCATCCCTTCCCCTTTAGTTTATATTCTAGCAATAGTAAAATATTTATAAGTTGCTAAGAGAGTAAATCTTAAAAGTTCTCATCACAAGAAAAAAAATTCAGTTACATAAAGAACTTTCCACCTTCTGACCTTTGCCATGTTTTCCAGCTGCATCCCTTCCCCTTTAGTTTATATTCTAGCAATAGTAAAATATTTATAAGTTGCTAAGAGAGTAAATCTTAAAAGTTCTCATCACAAGAAAAAAAATTCAGTAACTATGTTTGGTCCCTTGTACAGCAAGGAGATTAAACCATTCAATCTGAAAGGAAACCTGACTGTTCACTGGAAGGACTGATGCTGAAGCTGAAGCTCCAATACTTTGGCCACCTGATGGGAAGAAGTGACTCACTGGAAAAGACCCTGATGCTAGGAAAGATTGAGGGCAGGCAGAGAGGGGGATGACAGAGGATGAGATGGTTGGATGGCATCACTGACTCAGTGAACGTGAGTCTGAACAAACTCTGGGAGACAGTGATGGACAGGGGAGCCTGGTGTGCTGCAGTCCGTGGGGTCGTAAAGACTTGTAGACAACTGAACAATTGAACAACAACAGCAGCAAACTATGTTTGGTGATGAATATTAACTTATTGGGGTTATCATTTCATAATAGATGCAAATGTTGAGCTAACACATTGTAAAACTGAAACAAATCTTACTGTATGTCAGTTAGACCTCAATGTAAAAAACTGTAGTTCCTTGCTCCAATCAGGTTGTATGTATTTTCCCATCTATGGCTTTGTCCATGAGAGACCCTCTGGCTGGAAGGCCCGCATTCACCAGCCAGCTCACCTAAGAAGCCATCTCTCCTTCCCTCTCACCCCCACCTTAGTTCATCATGCTTGTCCCTTTATGTTTCTGCAACCTTCACTGGTCAGTGAGACCTCCGATGGCAGGAGCCGTATCTTCATCTTTGTGTTTCCAGCACCCAGAACAATTCGTGACATTTAATTCATGTCCAATAAAATTTCTATCACATAAATAAAAACTTGAACTCATTATGTAACAGAAAGTGCACTGGAATAACTGTCAAGAGGAACTAATTGTAATTAGTCTTTTCGGTTTCTCAAATAAATTTGTTTTGTTTGTGTCTAATTATTAATACAGCAATATCACCAATAATTCATTTTTTTGAGCTTTCAATTTCAATGATTGTCAGCTCAGTTACCTGTTACTAGAATAACAATGTCCCGGCCTATAAACCTGTCATGGATTAAATTTTATGTTATGTAAATTTCACAAACCTTGGTACCGTAGCAGTGCAGGTACCGCCGGCTGTGACTGGTTTGTCTGTTTTCCACTTTGTCACTTTGCCTGATTTTACACCTGTAAAGGCGCTGTCGCCGTTACCCTGCTGGCCTGCAGAAGTGGGTGGGCTGAACACTGCCACACTTCAAGAGTCCAGGCTTGTGTGTGCGTCCACAGACAGTGATTTCTCTTTACTTTCTTACTGCTTCCTTTCCTCTCATTGTTGTTTAGTCGCTAAGTCCTGTCCCATTCATTTTTGATCCCAGGGACTGTAGCCTGCCAGGCTCCTCTGTCCATGGGATTCTCCAGGCAAGATCACTGAAGTGGGTTGCCATTTCCTTCTCCAAGGTATCTTCCCAGACTAGGGATTGAACCCACATCTCTGGCATTGGCAGGTGGATTCTTAACCACTAGACCACCAGGAAAGCCCTCTCCAGGGTCTTTGAAATGCTCTCTCCTGCTGCATAACTTATCCTAATTGTCACACAGAACCAATCAGGCACTGACTGGTCTCATTTCTGAGACCGGCAATCCTGGGCAATCGTGTCAAAGCAGAAACAGGCACACATCATGCAGGTACCTGAAGGTTTGGAAACCTTTGGGCTGCTCCTCGCTGACAAGAAATACTCAGATTTTATTCAGGTTCCCTGCACAGAACCTCCTGAGTTGTTTTCAGCCTCAAAGTCCTCACTCTTGAAGTACATTGATGTTAGTTTCTCCACTTTCTTCTTTGAAGTGATACTTTGAAACAGATCCATAATGATATGTAAGTTACACTTCTTGGTTTTGATGTTAATGCGGTGTGCACAATGTTGCCTGAGCCTGTATAGTATTACACAAAAGCAGGAAGTCTGTTTAGTGGCTAAGACATGTCTGACTCTTGGTGACCTCATGAACTGTAGCCTTCCAGGCTCCTCTGTCCACAGGATGCTCCAGGCAAGAATACTGGAGTGGGTTGCCATTCCCTTCTCCAGGGGATCTTCCTTCATTGAGTAATAAATATATATTGTGTATAAATTGAATAAAACGAAGAGTTACTTACTGGAAAAAAGGCAGTTTGTATTGTTGGAACCTCCACATCAACATACAGTGATACGTGTTTCAAATAAGATTGACTTTCACCTCCTGTCAACCTTGTTTGATTGCCTTATTTTCAGAGACTATGGGGAATGGAAATCTTTTTAAAGAGCTGGGACAATCCTGAGGGATGGGATGGGGAGGGAGGTGGGAGAGCGGTTCAGGATGGGGGAGACACGTACACCCATGGCTTATGCATGTTAATCTATGCCCCAAACCACCACAATATTGTAAAGTAATTAGCTTCCAATTAAAATTTTAAAAACAGAAAGAAAAAGAGCTGCGTTAAGGGGTCTTTTGTGCCTCTTAGATAGCTGTCTGCTTATCTAGTGCTGCCCTCTGGTGGCTATTTCTTGAATTACATGCCACAGGTTTTGGCAGTTCTGCCTGGCCCTGGTGGCTCAGCAGTAAAGAATCCACCTGCCAATGCAGGAGACGGGGGTTCCATCCTGGGGTAGGGACGATCCCCTGGAGAAGGAAATGGGAACCCACCCTAGTATTCTTGCCTAGGAAATCCCATGGACAGAGGAGCCTGGTAGGCTACAGTCTATGGGGTTGCAAAAGGGTCAGACATGACTTAGCGGCTAAACGACAAGGAGAGGACTGAGTATGCAATAGAGCTGGCTTTACTTATATTTATTTTCACCCATCAGATAAAGTTTGCAGCCCAGAGCATATTTCACTCTAGCACATTCCCTGGGATGGAGATGTTAAACCTGATCTGGTCATTCAGGTATGTCTGCGTCCTTCAGATCAAGCAGCTGGACAGGCGTGTCTCCTGGTCGGGCTGAACAGAGACAGCAGAGAGGAACTGAGCTCAACAGAGACAGACTTTCCTTCTGGCATCCTCCTTTTCCTTTTTGAAAATGTCCTTTTCTCCTCTAGACACCAGCCTTACCGAGTGGCCGTGAAGCCTTCTCTCTTGCTCCCAGACTGCAGTCAGAATTGCTTCATGGAGGAAATGGGTGGACACTGTCCCCTACCCTGGTCACAGAGGATAAAGATCCCCTGGAGAAGGGAATGGCTACCCACTCCAGTATTCTTGCCTGAAAACTTCGATGGACGGTGGAGCCTGGAGGGCTACAGTCCGTGGGGTCGCAAAGACTCAGACACGACTGAGTGACTAACTCACATAGAGGATAAAGAAGGCAAGCCAGCTTCTACTGATGGTCCACACTGGCCAGTGAGCCGCAAGCTGCAGGGCCTTCCTTAAAACCCATCTGATACTGTCCATCGATGCAGGGTGTATTTGCGAGCGTGCATGCTCAATTGTGTCCAACCCTTTTGCTACCCCATGGACTGTAGCCTGCCAGACTCCTCTGTCTGTGGGATTCTCCAGGCAAGGGTACTGGAGTGGGTTGCTATTCCCTTCCCCAGAGAACCTTCCCCA
Organism: Oreotragus oreotragus; assembly: GCA_006410675.1. Taxonomy (NCBI): domain Eukaryota; kingdom Metazoa; phylum Chordata; class Mammalia; order Artiodactyla; family Bovidae; genus Oreotragus; species Oreotragus oreotragus. The sequence goes on along the minus strand of SJYX01018974.1, from coordinate 363,286 downwards.
CTCAGGGATGGAACCTGGGTCTCTGGAGTTTCATGCATTGGCAGGTGGATTCTTCACCACCGAGCCCCCCAGGAAAGTTCCCCTCAGCAAAGTCCCTGGTTTAGGGATTGATGGAGTTGATTCTGGGCTGTGTTCTGGACTTGGCTTAGTGCAACTGTTTTCCTAAATCAGCTGCTCTGTGCCGGGGCGGCGGGGAAGGCAATGGCACCCCACCCCAGTACTCTTGCCTGGAAAATCCAATGGACGGAGTAGCCTGGTGGGCTGCAGTCCATGGGGTCGCTAACAGTCGGACAGACTGAGAGACTTTACTTTCACTTTTCTCTTTCATGCATTGGAGAAGGAAATGGCAACCCACTCCAGTATTCTTGCCTGGAGAATCCCAGGGATGGGGGAGCCTGGTGGGCTGCTGTTTATGGGGTCACAGAGAGTCGGACACGACTGAAGTGACTTAGCAGCAGCAGCAGCAGTGCCGGGGCAGGGCAGGAGCAGGTGCACAGTGGGGAGAGGGGAAGGCCGACATGTCCAGCCTCATCACACCCAATAACTCCTGGAGATCCCAGGCTGGGCGAGCTGGGGGCTTCTACTAACTTAGCGTTTGTTAGTTACGAGATGGACTCCTTCAGTCTCTGTGATGAGTACATGAGGGTGTGCGGTTTAATTTCTTATAGTTTTCCTGTTTGAAAGATTTTATAATTTAAAACAATAAAAAGGGGCAGGCACAATTCTTCCCCTGTCTTTCCTCTTTTACAGGTGACTTGGGGTGAGGGAAGCCCCTTACCAGGATTGTCACGTTTCAGAGGTGGTCGGGAGCCACACCTCACTTAATAACCTGAGTTGCTCTGGAATGTTGTTTTCAAGCACAAGCAGTAAATAGTCTTAAAGCATGGCTTCCCTGCTTGCTCGGTGGCTCAGAGGTAAGGACTCTGCCTGCCCAAGCAGGAGATGCAGGTGTGACCCTTGGGTCAGGAAGATCCCGTGGAGGAGGAAATGGCAACCCACTCCAGTATTCTTGCCTGGAGACGCCCACGGACAGAGGAACCTGGCGGGCTACAGTCCATGGGGTTGGGTCGGACACAACCGAGTGACTAAACAGCGAGTCTTAAAGCATCGCATGTGGTCCACGCTGGGGTGTTCCTGCCTCTGAGTTATCCTTTGTGTGGAAGATCACAGATTGCTGCTCCAGTGACAGGTGTATGTAAAGTAAACTTTTCAAGCAGCCAGAGGGGGAGATAAGATTAGAGAAAGTCACAAAAACTGACAGAATCACCAAAAGTCCTTCCATAAAACCATGAAATCTGCTCAGGAGAGTTGTATAAACACCCTACAAACTTTTCATGGTTTGAAAGCGATCATCCTGGGAAAGGAAACAGAACACCAGGGTCAGAATCACCATCTCTTTACCATGCTTTCTATTCTTTCCCTTTTTTTGACACCATATGGCACGTGGGATCTTAGCTCCCTGGCCAGAGATTGCACCTGTACTGGCAGCAGTGGGAGCATGGAGTCTTAACGACTGCACCGCCGTGAAATGCCAGCATCCTTTCTTTAAAGCCCATTTTAATACCTGATCTCAATGGATGACCATGACTGCCCTGAGAGGAAGAGGAAGCCAAGATGGGGTTCCCTTGACTGCAGAGCTAGGTGGTGACCTCCCAGGTCCTTCCAGAGACCTAGTCCCACACTGTACCCTGCCTGTACCAGCCCCCGAGCCGCAGTCCCAGCACGCACCTGCTCATGAGACCAGGTCCTCTCAGAACCGTCCTTGACACACACGTCCAGCCTTAACTCGGTCCCCGTGGCTCCGTGCTTGCTGTCCACACAGAGGTTTGCTGCCACGTTTCGAAGCTGAGGAGAGAAGGAAGGATAAGGATAGAGCTGCTCCTGACAATCCTGGTGGAGATTCAGCGGTGTTTTTTTTTAAATTTAATCCCACGATGATTGGATGGTGCCTTAAATTCATATGGAGACAAACTGGAGAATTAAATATCACATGGGCCAGTCTACATGTCAAAGAACATGAGAAGATTGGACTGCAAAACCGCAGTGAGACTCTGGGTGAAACTGCAGTCTAGAAACAAGGACAGAGCTCATGGCTTCTGTAAGATGGGAGAGTTTTCCTTTCAGGTGGTTCTTTAACTCATAACTGGTCATCTGCCTGCTTCAGAGCATTGTCTCCTATCATCACATTAGCTAGGTTAGCTAGGAGAGAGCTCCAGGATAAGGCAAGCGTCACAGGCAGAAGGTGGGAGGAAGAGGTCACTGTGACCTGGCGCCCCCTGGTGGCCCGGGATGGCCCTGTTGCCCTGCTTTGAGCATTTCTCCTGGATGATAACCTAAAACGCGCCATCCAGTAGGCCTGAACGGATGTGAGAGTTGGACCAAAAAAAGGCTGAGCACCAAAAAATGGATGCTTTTGAACTGTGGTGCTGGAGGAGACTCTTGAGAGTCCCTTAGATAGCCAGATCAAACTAGTCAATCCTAAAGGAAATCAGCCCTGAATATTCACTGGAAGGACTGACGCTAAAGCTGAACCTCCAGTTCTTTGGCCACCTGATGCAAAGAGCTGACTCATTGGAAAGACCCTGAAGCTGGGAAAGATTGAAGGCAGGAGGAGAAGGGGGTGACAGAGGATGAGATGGTTGAATGGCATCACCAGCTCAATGGATATGAGTCTGAGCAAGCTCTGGGAGATAGCGAAGGACAGGGAAGCTTGGAGTGCTGCAGTCCACGCGGGTCACAGAGTCAGACACAACTTAGTGACTGAACAGCAAGAGAGTATTAGGAAGATAGGAAAGACTGGTGCCCTCCTCGACTGGATGATGATTCTCTACCCCAGGGGTCCCCAGCCTCCAGGGTCTAATGCCTGATGATCTGAGGTGGAGCTGATTTAGTAATAATAGAAATAAAGTGCACAATAAATGTACTGTGCTTGAATCATCCCCAAACCACCTCCCCACCAGTCTGTGTAAAAACCGTCTTCCACGAACCTGGTGCCAAAAAGTGTGGGGACCGCTGCTCTACATCATGTAGAGGGACTTTGAAAAGTTATAGCATGAGAAAAAAAATGACTTAACCATTCTTTGCAAATATTGTCGTAAAGAACTGAATGGACTTTCCTGGTGGCTCAGCTGATAGAGAATCCACCTGCACAGCGGGAGACCCTGGTTGGATTCCTGGGTTGGGAAGATCGCTGGAGAAGGGCGAGGCTACCCACTCCAGTATTCTTGGGCTTCCCTGGTGGCTCAGACAGTAAAGGGTCCATCTGTAATGGATTGTCAGGAGGGAATCAAGGTTGTGGATGCCAGATTCCTTATTCAGGAAATTTGGCCACAGTTGGGGTTCGCCCTCTGCTGCTGGACCAGCGCTCTCAGGTGTCTGTCCGTGCGGACAGGGGATGTGAAACCATGAAGGGCACGGGGTGACAGTTCTGAACCTGGTTTGGCCTACAGACTTCTCCGAGAATCCCAGGAGAGCTGTGGACACTCTTGCAAAAACAAAGGAACTGGAAGTGGACACACACAAGCACTTTTGTATTCACTTTCCCGGCTGCCATAGACTCCACGTTTGAACCCGGATGACGGAAAATGCGTGCCACCTCCACACACATTCCACAGAGGAATTGCCTCGTTTTTTTCTTCTTCTTCTTTTTTTTTTTTTTTTGGCTGCGCCACACTCATGGTTGGCTTTCCCAGTGGCTCAGTGATTAAGAATCACTTAATCTCCTGCAATGCAGGAGACTTGGTTTCCATCCCTGGGTCAGGAAGATCCCCTGGAATGGCAACCCACTCCAGTGTTCTTGTCTGGAGAATCCCTTGGACAGAGGAATCTGGCAGGCTGTAATCCACAGGGTGAAAAGCGTTGGAAATGACTGAAGTGACTCAGCACACATGCAGGCACAGGCAACATGTAGGATCTGAGTTCCCTGGCCGCGGATTGAACCTGAGCCCCTCGCAGTAGAAGCATAGGATCTTAAGCACTGGACCACCAGGGAAGTCCCACCTGCTTCCTCTCAGTCTCCTGGGAGATCCGGATGGGCAGGACACGAACTTGGCCATGTCAGCGAGTGCCCCGGTCACTCCCAGTTCCTTCCCCTTTTCTCTACCTCCTCAATCAAGCACCAGGGAGGAATTTCATTGTGGAATTTGGGGAGCCAAGCTTAAAAGAGGCATTTTGGGGGATCAATTCCCAGGTGTGTGATTGAGTTTATCGGGTGAAAGAGAAGAAGCCCAAGGGGTGGAAGTCTGAGCTTGCGTCACTCTCTGGGGTCTAGCATCCATCAACGCCTGTCTGATCTCAACCAGGACCAGGCTTTCAGTTTCTTAAAGCTGCTCTGCCAGGGGTTGCCAGGCAGAACTCTGGGAAGAGCTGTTTCTTTACTCTTGGCCACTGAACTCTCAGCCTCTCTGTCCTTAGAGATCTGCTGTCTGCTCAGTCGTGTCCGACTCTTTGCGACCCCAGGGACTGTAGCCCACCAGGCTCCTCTGTCCATGGGCTTCTCTAGGCAGGAATACTGGGGTGAGTTGCCATGCCTTCCTGCAGGGCATCTTCCCACTCTGCGTCTTCTACACTGTCAGGTGGATTCTGTACTTGCTGAGCCATTTGGAAAGCCCAATGTCAACTGATGGCAAAGGCTCCTTCAGGGCACCCCTGCTCCCCCTCCTGAGTCCAGGTGTAGGGAACAGAAGCTGCTGTTGGTTTATGGCCACGTGACTGCAGAGGGACCAGCTGCACGGTCTCTGCTCTTGGAAGAGGAGGACGTGAGGCCAAAAAGGCCGTGGGCCACTCAGTGAGGCTGGGCAGCGGATCTGCCAGTCCTGCCCAAAGCTGTGAGAGTGCCTGGTTCTCTTTCTAAATGCTGTGGATGTGAAAAGGCTCTGGCAAGGGGTAGAGGAAACCATTTTTGGAACTCTCAAACGTTCTAAACTCTCATCCCAATGGCATCTGTGTAGACACTGGGATAAATGGCTTTGGAAACCAAATTTCAAGTTCCAAGGGCATAATTGTCCACATCTGTGTAAACTGCAGCCCCTTGCTGTGCCAGAGAAGAGCCACCGAGAGTCCAGCACAGGACGAGGTGGGCACCTGCACTCCAGCCTGTCCAGCCACTCTGCTCATGCCCACCTCTTCAATTCACACCCCATCCTCGGCTCACAAACATGGCTCCATCACAGTGAGCTGGTGAGTAAAATCGCAACAGAACAGACGCTAATGCTTGCTTACACTTTTGAATAAAGTTTTCTTTCTAAGGGAAAGTAAGCAAGAAAAGAACACAGATGATTTCAACTTTTCCACCATGGGCTCGTGTATCTGCAGCTAAAGGAAAAGCAGTTCACACGAGCACACACGAGCACACACACACATACACACACATCTAGGACAGGGTCACTGACTCATCTGGGACAGAAAAGGGCATTTTCCTGCTCTGTTCCTCCAACATCCAGCGTGGAGACTCAGCAGGACGAAAGTCACCTCAAAGGACCCAGAGGCTTGGAGCAGGATTAGAAAGTGAGGCGATCCTTGACTAGGAACAGGGAAGAAACAGGAGAAAAATGGGGCCAAAGGGACGTGAGACAGGATTGCAGAGATCTCCTGGGGGCGAGGATTAGGAGGTCTGGTGGAGAGTGAAGGCTGTCTTAGGCTGGCAGGAGAATGCCGGCTCGAATGGAACCTGGGCTTTCCCTTCCCGACATGGGAGGTTTTATGAAAGAGGCTCAGGAGAAGGGTCGCAGGGAATAAACACTGAGGTGGCTGGCAAGTGGGGACAGATAATTCAGTTGGTGGTCAAAGAGAGACCAGCTCAATGAACGCAGGAGTGGGGTTTGCTATCGCCCTTCCATAGACTTGGGGTTTTTAAGTAAGAAGTAGTGGGTTCGTGATTCATTCAACAAACATTAAATAATTACCTTGATGTCCCAGGGACTATGTTAGACATTGCATACCGTGGAAAATAAAAAAGGATTAGTGGATTAGTAAAGTAATGCTCAAAATTCTCCAAGCCAGGCTACAGAAATATGTGAACCGTGAACTCCCTGATGTTCAAGCTGGTTTTAGAAAAGGCAGAGGAACCGGAGATCAAATTGCCAACATCTGCTGGATCATGGAAAAAGCAAGAGAGTTCCAGAAAAACATCTATTTCTGCTTTATTGACTATGCCAAAGCCTTTGACTGTGTGGATCACAATAAACTGTGGAAAATTCTGAAAGAGATGGGAATACCAGACCACCTANGCTGGATCATGGAAAAAGCAAGAGAGTTCCAGAAAAACATCTATTTCTGCTTTATTGACTATGCCAAAGCCTTTGACTGTGTGGATCACAATAAACTGTGGAAAATTCTGAAAGAAATGGGAATACCGGACCACCTGACCTGCCTCTTGAGAAATCTGTATTCAGGTCAGGAAGCAACAGTTAGAACTGGACATGGAACAAAGACTGGTTCCAAATAGGAAAAGGAGGATGTCAAGGCTGTATATTGTCAACCTGCTTATTTAACTTATACGCAGAGTACATCATGAGAAATGCTGGGCTGGAAAAAGCAGAAGCTGGAACCAAGATTGTCGGAATAACTATCAATAACCCCAGGTATGCAGATGATACAACCCTCATGGCAGAAAGTGAAGAGGAACTAAAAAGCCTCTTGATGAAAGTGAAAGAGGAGAGTGAAAAAGTTGGCTTAAAGCTCAACATTCAGAAAATGAAGATCATGGCATCCGGTCCCATCACTTCATGGGAAATACATGGGGAAACAGTGGAAACAGTGTCAAACTTTATTTGGGGGGGGCTCCAAAATCACTGCAGATGGTGATTGCAGCCATGAAATTAAAAGATGCTTACTCCTTGGAAGGAAAGTTATGACCAACCTAGATAGTATATTCAAAAGCAGAGACATTACTTTGCNGGGGAAACAGTGGAAACAGTGTCAAACTTTATTTGGGGGGGGCTCCAAAATCACTGCAGATGGTGATTGCAGCCATGAAATTAAAAGATGCTTACTCCTTGGAAGGAAAGTTATGACCAACCTAGATAGTATATTCAAAAGCAGAGATACTACTTTGCCGACTAAGGTCCGTCTAGTCAAGGCTATGGTTTTTCCAGTGGTCATATATGGATGTAAGAGTTGGACTGTGAAGAAACCTGAGTGCCGAAAAACTGATGCTTTTGAACTATGGTGCTGGAGAAGACTCTTATGGGTTCCTTGGACTGCAAGGAGATCCAACCAGTCCATCCTAAAGGAGACCAGTCCTGGGTGTTCAGTGGAAGGACTGATGCTAAAGCTGAAACTCCAGTACTTTGGCCACCTCATGCAAAGATTGACTCATTGGAAAAGATCCTAATGCTGGGAGCAATTGGGGGCAGGAGGAGTAGGGGATGACAGAGGATGAGATGGCTGGATGGCATCATCAACTCAATGCACATGAGTTTGGGTGAACTCCGGGAGCTGGTGATGGATAGGGAGGCCTGGCGTGCTGCGATTCATGGGGTCGCAAAGAGTTGGACACGACTGAGCTACTGAACTGAACTGAATGAGAAGAGAATTTGATAAGATTTCTGGGGGTGAAATGGGGCAAGATTAAACCTAGACAGAAAAAAAAAAAAATCAGTGGGAATCTACTATAATTTCTATAGCCAAACACTCAGTTACTCAGGTTCTCTAAATTCTGACTCAGAGAATAAGTCCCAATACTTATCTCTTACACATAGAAGTGTTCAAACATTCACTATTATAATTATTTAGGAGAAGTAACTATTCAGTAAACATGTGCATGCCATAATGATGCTTGCTCCTTGGAAGAAAAGCTATGACCAACCTAGACAGCATATTAAAATGCAGAGACATTACTTTGCCAACAAAGGTCCATCTAGTCAAAGCTATGGTTTTTCCAGTATGGATTTGAGTCATGTATGGATGTATGGATTTAAGAGTTGGACTAGAAAGAAAGCTGAGCACAGAAGAATTTATGTTTTTGAACTATGGTATTGGAGAAGACTCTTGAGAGACTCTTGGACTGCAAGGAGATCCAACCAGTCAATCCTAAAGGAAATCAGTCCTGAATATTCATTGGCAAGACTGATGTTGAAGCTGAAATTCCAATATTTTGGCCACCTGATGTGAAGAACTGACTCATTGGAAAAGTCCCTGACACCAGGAAGGACTGAAGGCAGGAGGAGAAAGGGATAACAGAGGATGAGATGGTTGGATGCCATCACCAACTCAATAGACATGAGTTTGAGTAAGCTCCAGGATTTGGTGATGGGCAGGGAAGTCTGGCGTGCTGCAGTCCATGGGGTTGCAGAGTCGGACATGACTGAGAAACTGAACTGAACTATTGAGTAAACATGTGCAAGCTATAATGAATGATCAGAAGTTTTATCTTTAACTTAGGCATCAATATTTTATTCATTTATTTAAATGTCTCCAAATCCTACCCCTAATTCGTCTTTTTTTTTTGAAACCAGTTGATTGCTTAATGGATAATTTAACTTTTATAGAACCATAAAGTCTAATCCTGGGAGAATTACTAAATTCTCCAGAGAATTAGGGAATTCCAGTGGTGAAAATACGGTCAGAGAAAAAGATCTATAGACTTCTCTCATGGTATAACATATAGAAACAACTATTGTGATATTTTCAAGTCCCTATGAGCCAAGAGTTGTATAAGAGCCCAATGGAAATATCCCAGCAACCTATGACCAATTCCAAGCAAATTCTATAATTTTTTTTTTTACCTCATCCAACATATTTAAATAATAAATTCCACAAAGTAGCACAGACAGAAAACATTAGGTACACAAGAGCCAATGTTCTTTGAGTGTGGAAAATTCTAGAATAAGAAATAAACTATCCTGTGTGAGACCAAGACAACATGCAGGGGTAGGAAACTGCTAAATGTAACTCAGTGAGTGTTCTGCAGCAAGCTATTCATGGTGAACAGCGTGAACAAAACCTCTGGGTTCCAAATCTCCCCTTCCCAACAGAGACTTGTATCTATCTGCCCATTTATTATTTGGAGCAGGGATGTCTGACTGTGGGACTCTCAAATCATGCATAATATAAAGAGACTGACTTCCCTCAGGCTTCCAGATTGTCAGGCAAGGCCATCCAGGGCACTTCGGCTTTAAAATCCAAACAGTCACTGAACAATAAAATACGTTACTATTGAATCCGGTCCAGGCGAGTCAAGGTCTCATTATACAGGCCCTCGGGGCTGAGAAGAGGCAGGAGAACAATGATGGAAATGCGGTTGCCATGGTGTCTCTCCTGCATCCCCTCCATTCACAGGGGTGGGACTGAGTCTCTCTGAATCAATTTGGTGGCAAACATCTTCTGCTTACCTTTCACAGAACTCGGATCAACAGAAAATGTGCCTGCATCTTGCGCTGATCATTATAACTCTATACTCTTTAGGTATCCTAAGTGATTGTTTCACAATTCTGGAACAGAGTTGGCTTCTTGCAGCTGAGAATGCAAAGCAATTTTACCATGATGTATATGCAATTCTGATATATGAGATGAGGAGAGAGAAGTAAGCATAATCAGGAGCACAGAGCCATCAGCCACTGGGAGGAGGAAGATCAGGATTCTCCTCCTAACTCTTGTTACTAAATTACAGGTCAACCTTCAGAAAACGCCTCAGCTAGCTGCGATCTTAGTTTCTTCAGTTTATCTAAGATATTGATTAAAAGATGCACAGTTATTTAATTTATGACCAAGAAATAAAAACCAGAGCCATTGATAACTATAATACACCATGGAGTGTAAAATGCACCCTGACTGCAGAGATATTAAAATATGAAAAATACATTTTAGAATCAGTAATAAAACGGTATAATTGATGGGTGTCGTAAAACAGATATTTCTGAACGAGGTCCTCGCTGGTTGCTTGCTTGTTTAAAGAAATGACTATTGGAATGGCTGGCATCCTTTCCTTTTGCAGTTGCACTGAAGCAATTGAAAATAGCCGTAGAAAAGAGAGGAAGGAGCAAGGGCTTTTAAGGAAAATGCACTTGCCTGTAGTTGTAAAGTGACTCTCAGGCGTTTCAAAGTTAAATTCCGGGTCCATTCAAAACAAAACCCAAAGTCAGGATTCTGTGAGAGGTCAATTCTCATTCCCTGTTTACCAACCAGCTTAGTCATCATTTTCATCTACCAGACTCTCTTCATTTCTAGCTTATTGATTAGTTATCTCTTCTTTCTGTCTCCCTCCCTTTTCTTTCTCTTCCTCTCATCCATCCATATTCATCAAGCACCTACTTTGTGCTTGATAAACAGCCAGGTCCTATGCTAAGTGCTCAGATACAACAGTGAATAAGACAGGCACAGTCTGAGCCTTCTTCAAGAAATACACGCATCTAGAGTGGGAGACAGTCATGGGAAAAGCAATTGCAGTGCAGTGTAATAGGAGCACAGGCAGGACTCAGAAGATCAATATCCAAGCTAAGACCTGAAGCACAATAAAGAGCATGCCCATTTACACAATAAACTCCCTCACACAAGAGAACTGCAGGCTCCAGCTAACTGAATTCTAGTTAACTAGAATAACTCAAGAACGCGTGACCTACATCCTCTGTTTTCTCCGGTAATCTAACCTTATTTGGCACTCCTGTCCAGGTTACCTTCTGCACTAGCCAATCAGCAGCCTCACTTCCCTGTGCCCTACACCTTCACTCCACACTTCCAGTTGCCTAACGGGCTCTCTTCCATAGTCCTCTACCCAATTACATGTACGACTTGCACAGCGCCTCTGAGGCAACTCTGCACAACTTTCTCAGGAGAAAACTTAGATGCAGCCAGGTTTAGCAGCTAGCATGAGGTCATACAGCTGGTAAGTAGTCAAGTAGAATCCAAACCAGGCCCAACTGTCCCCAAACCCCTCCTCTTTCCACTATACCCCACTGGCACAGTACAGCCACAGGTCTTCTTTATTTCAAGGCCAAGCTCAGGGCTTCATGTCCACGAGATTGTCCTCTGCTAGTTGCAGCCCATGCAGACCGTACTTGCCCTAGTCTTTCTGCGTTTATTCTCTGAAATTTGTTATAGACTGTGACACTGCTTTTAAATGAGCAAAATATTCTCCACAAAACTGTGAACAATTTATGGGAAGGAAGTGTGTTTTATGATATCTTTAGGATTATCAATGTTATCATTTATATCAATAGTTGACATTCTCTAATGACAATGGGCTTTTCTCTTTTATAGACAGAGGTTAGAAGATTAGGATATTAGCTATTTGAGAGGACTCCTTAGGTGGGTTCCAGGTAAAGGACACTTCTGGTGATTTGGGGCTGTAGAAGAAGCTCTGAGAGACACCAGCCAACCTGCTGTTACTCTTAATTCCACTTTCCCTCCGGGCAGTGTCATGAACTTAGTGAGCACTCACTATAAATGGGAAATGAAAAAAAAAAAAAAAAAAAAACTCTGAGCTCTGAACTCCCTCCCTATGCAGTCAGACCAGAAAAGTATCCCTCTCTGAATGCAAATAAAACACAACTGAGGATGAGAAATTAGATTTTTCTACTGAAATTTCCTGGGACATGAATGCTCAAGTGGATAAGAGTTGACATGAATTACTGCTTTTATTCTCCCCCATACCTAAGTCACTTCCAGGGTGTTCACGAAGCACTCAGAGAAGTGCATTCACCCCACCAGACTGCCAGTTGATCATTTAGTCCATTATTACATAACTTATTACCAGAAAGAGGCAAAAGCACAGAGTGGAACTTGATTCCTTGTCATTATTTGCCTGACATTTATAGTACTTTTCTCTAGGCTCTGTGCAGAGAATATTTAACAAGCCACATTAACTTCCAGGCATCTAGAATTGTGCAGTTGAAAACAAAGGAAGCAAAAAAAAGAACAGTAAAAGGGCGGATAAGGGAATATCTCCAACCAGGTAAGAAAAACAGATAAAAGTAAAATCAAATCCCAGAGAAGATGGAAGAGTGTGTTCTAGCTACCTGGGAGTCATGGTACCATAAAGACCACAAAACAAAACTGCTGAGAGAGTTCCACTTGCCCTTTAGGCCAGAGATCAATTTGCCGAATTGAATAAGGGACTTCAGGGCCTAGGAAATAAGAGCAGAAAGCATTTCCAATTTGCCATGCATGTGCTGAGTTGTAGGCAGAGGAAACAAGAGGAAATCTTTATGTGGACCCCAAGTAAGTCTATTATCTAATATGGACACAAACCACCTAGACTAGAGTACACAAATCACTGGAACTCTCTTCTTTTTCACTTGGAGAATAAAAACAAGGACCCAGAGTGACGTCATATCCTTAGCTACCCAGGAATTTTACTTTAAAGATATCAGCCTTTGTCAGTTTTTACCAGGATAGGCTTTTCTCTAGAATGCTTCTTTTCAGCATTTTAATTACCATTTCACATACAGATAACTACAGACACGTATCGTATGACTTTGCATTGGACATGAAGATCTAGTTTAGAGGGTGCACATTTTTCACTGATCACATTTTCCTATATATTCTGGATGTGTCTCAAAGACTATCTCAACTTCCACTATTCCTCAAACACCTCACAATGGCCACGTAAGGTCCGCATCAGTTCATAAAGGTCTCTCTGCTGCTGCTGCTGCTACTAAGTCACTTCAGTCGCATCCGACTCTGTGTGACCCCACAGACGGCAGACCACCTGGCTCCCCCATCCCTGGGATTCTAAGGCAAGAACAGAGTGGGTTGCCATTTCCTTCTCCAATGCGTGAAAGTGAAAAGTAAAAGTGAAGTCGCTCAGTCGTGTCTGACTCCTAGCTACCCCATGGACTGCAGCCTACCAGGCTCCTCCGTCCATCACATGCAATTCTCATTACCAGGATACACTCTTTCCAAGTAAACATCAAGAGAAAAGAGACAACCTGAAGAGATTTGGCAAAACTTCCCTTGTTATTTATGAGATAAATGTTTCCTTTACTTCATTAATTCACATCTTTTGGCATACAGAATGTGCATTACCCTTGCAGCTATCAACAGCCTCAAAAAATCTTGGAAAATTTGTGAAAAAGCTTAATGACTCATGTTATAAATGGCAAAGTTTCCCCAGCTGGCATCTACAACTTGCTAGAGCCATTGCGATCCAGATGAAATATAAGCTGGAAGATAAAATGGGAAAACATCACAAAATGCCTTGTAATCTTCAGATAAATTTGAGAGCAGCTTAATTTCCATTTGTCTAGGATTTAAGATGTTTACTATAAAGCTTTCCTTTGAGGATGGGAAACCAGACTTGCATGATAAATATTAATAATAGATATTTTATCTCAAAAGATGGCTGTATGTTATCCATTTTTTTTTACCATCCATATATCCCCCTTCAACAAATACATGTGGAGTATTTATTATGTGCTCTTCATATCTTAGAAGATATAAACAAGAGCAAGTCATGCAATGTCCACAAGGAACTTACAGTCTTCTTTAGGGAGAGAAGACATATATTAAAAAATGGTAGTGATCAAAGACAAATAACTTTTAATAACAAATATATACCTCCCTACTCAACTTTTTTCTTAGCTGTATTCAGAGACAGTTTAGGGACAGATGTCATCTCTGGGTTCATGAATTCAACTCATTAGGGTGAATCCACTAGTATCCATTTTTAGAGTAATCTATTATTTACCATTTTTGCATGTCAGTTTATTGAAATAGAGACAAGAATGTACAAAGCACATTCATGGAACCATCAGTTGCTAGTTTCATCTGTAGCATGGGCAATTTGTAGAAAGTTTTAGAAGAATAAGTCTGAAAGGTGTGGTGTATCCACACTGCAAAGCACCATAAAGCAAGGTTCTGGCTAAGTTTAATTCAGTAGGCAAGAGCTGATACTGAAAGTTTTTAAACAGGGCCAAAGCTTGAAAAATAACAAGCTATTATGAAATTTATCCATACACGTATAAATTATGAAAATGAAAACTGAAAATCAGAGCAGCCCATTAGGAAGGTATTGTATTCTTCATCACTGGTGATGAAAGAATGAACTAAAATAACAATAAAGAGAAAAAAAGTGAGTTCAGCTTTGATCACCTTTAGTTTGAGTTTGAATTATGAATCATCTTTCAGGTAAAAATATACAGCAAACAACTGAAAATGCAGGTCTAAGACAGGCCATTGCTGTGATTTAGGGTTTGGAGGTATTTCCCAAGAAGTGTTATTTTAATTCAAGTGACCAGATGGCAGTCACTGAGAGAAAGACTATTGCTAGGGAGAGAAGTGATAACTAAGAAGAAGGAGACCTTTATTTAGAAAGCAGGAAGAGGATCGAAGGGCAAGTCTTAAAAGTAGTAATAAAGAATCAGAGATGCATAGAAACACTTGGCATCACAAAGTTCAACTGAAGTTTTGAGGTGTGTGCCTCAGTTTAATTGTGCTGCTGTAATAAAATACTAAAGAATAGGTGGCTTAAACAACAAACATTTCTTTTTCACAGTTCTAGAGGCTGGAGGTCTAAGATCAGGGTACTGGAATGGATGGGTTCTTGGTGAGACCTTTCTTCCTAGGTTGCAGATGGCTGCCTTCTTGTATTCTCACCTGATGGAAGGAAAACCATCTTTACCATGTCTCTTGTTATGAGGGCACTGATCCCAGTCAAGAGGGCTCCATCCTCATCACCTAATTACTTCCCAAAGGTTACATATCCAGATACCATTGCACTGGGATTAGGGCTTCAATATTTGAATTTTGGAAGCACACATTCAGCCCATCTCAATGTGGATGGCCAAGATGTCTCATACTGCAGAAAGAGTCAAGAAGCTAAGAACTAAGATTTTGTCTTATGAGTTAGAGACTATGAGATGCTGGTGACCAATAAGAGCATAGTTTGAGCATAGTTGAGGTTGCAAGCCAGATTCCAAGAAGTGTGTGGTAGGTTCAGACTATTTGTCAGCAAAGAAAAGTAAAGAGGTGGTATCAGAGTCAAATGGTCTTGCAGGGGAGGAGGTGTTTGTTATTTTGACTGCATGTTTTCTCAGTTTGTGGGTTTCTTTCTTTTTTTTTTTTTCACTTAATGGCAACTTGAACATGTTTGTCAAATGGAGGGAGATGTCCAGAGATGTCTCTGAAGAACATATTGAAGCATAAAGGGAATAACCAGCAGAGCAAGATTCCAAGGAGGCCACGAGATCTAGGAGAATAGTGACAAAGAAGGATGCCTCTTTCCTGAGATTTGCAAGCAAGAGTGAAAAATGGGTGAAGATGCTGAGAAATACTCAAGAGAAGTTTCCCCTCACTCATTGTAGTCAAGTAGACTTGAGATACCTCTAGAGTCAGAGAATGAAGGCCAGCTCGGAGAATGTGCAGAAAGTTGAGACAGTTTAGAAGCAGGACTCAGCAGTATATGAGAGGAAACTAAAGAGAGAAGGCAAAGTACTGCCCATAAGTGTGGCAGCTCCATTGCAGAAGAGCTAATGCATTTCATTTAAAACTCTGGGATCAGTTTTGTGACTTACTTTGACCAGTAACCTGTGAACAAGAAGTAAAAACTCCAAAGTGACAAGGCAGGACTATCTGGCAGGCACGCTACTGTTTCCCAGTGTTCCTGAAGCTGGTGAGAATGGCACGAGGTCTGTGGGTCACAAAGAGCAAGACTGACAGCATGAGTGTGGCTGGAATTCTTAGCCCTGAGGTTCACTCTGGATAGGGAGGCCACTGAGACCCAAAGCACAAAAGCTGCTGACCAGACGCTGTTTCTGAAACATGATATTGGGGAGGTAAGTGCACACAGAATCAAGTCTGTACTGCAACCTTCTTAGAAATATGGCTTACAGGCATAGGGCAATTCCTCATTCCTTTTGAGGCAGACCAGTCCATGGTATCCAGACTAACCCAGGGAAGTACTGCTGCACCCATCCTCTAACATGACTCAGAAGGAAGAGCTAGTGGGCTTCTGAATTGGCCCAGGAGAAGCTTCTACACTAAACACTGATCTTTGTTTCACAACACAGCTCAGGCACAAACTCTAACTGTGTAGTTACTTCAGAGAAAAAGCTACAGAGGACACTAAGGAACAGCAGAAAACAGTAGTGAGTAACTCTTTTAAAGTGTCTAGAAACACAGTGTGACCAGGACTTTTGACCTTACAGGAAAGTTCCCCTAGTCTCTCTATACATGTGATCCAGAGCATTTTGTATACTATTCCTCTAAGGATGAGGATCTCGGTGCATACTTCAGTTAGATAAAGCTTCCCCCAATAAATAAATATCTTGTTTCATTAGTCTGGAATTCATTCAGTTGCCAATAACATTTTGATTTTCAGCTGAATAAACAATGAATTCAAGAGACTATTTAGATGTATGGTACACTTGAAAGAAGTCTTTTAGGACACAGGAGCCAAACGTGTTAACTCTAACATTAAAAAGATAAGATAACTCAGTTGAATTAGCCCATGTGGGGGATACATTTCTTCCCAAGGGAAAGTTGTTCTTCACAAGCAGACATCACTGTCCTGACACAATTAGACATTGGGGATCAGATAAAATGTTAATGTATTTATCACTCTAAACTACAAATTCCTTCTAATAAACCCAATTACCCACTTAGATAACTTAAAAAAATGTGCTTTTTAAGGCAAATAATCTGTCATCAAAAAAGTTATTGCATGCAAAGAATGCTATAAGAAAGAATGAAGTTACAACAAATTTTCCTCTCCCCCGCTCTTTCCCTCAGGGCTCTCAGAGGTGGGGGGCAGGCCCTCCTGCCCCTGAAGATGGTTGCCTTCCAAAGGCAGCCCTCAGGGCATGGCATGGATTAGAGGCTATAGCAGAAATTGTGCAAACAACACAAGAGTCAGTGGGCTCAATTCTGCTCTGCAGGCGTGAATTTGGACTGATTCAGAGGCCAGAGGAGGTAGTTAAGGCCCAGACCTGCTGATGATATGTTTCTGATTACAAGAATTCTGGAGAAGGAAAATTGCTTGAAAATACTTCAAAAAGATAAACCAACAGCAATTCATTGGGTCTGAAGGGGGACTGACTACATATCAGACTTTCACAGTCTGACTGATGAATCACGGGTCTCCAATAAAGACTATTCGGTCCAACTTCCCACCTTGGCCCATACTGTTCTGTCCATCAAAAGCAGCTCCTACCTGACTCAGACGCACTTTCAGTTCTCAACTCAGAACTTGACACTTACCTACTGCCTCCCTTGTCAACTCCAGCTCTCTACCCTCTCTTTCCCTCTGAAACCTCTATCATTTATTGTCTGCCACTCATGTGTCTCTTGGCTTCCCAGGTGGCGCTATTGGCAAAGAACCCACCTGCCAAAGCAGGAGACAGGAGAGATGTGGCTTTGAGCCCTGATCAGGAAAATCCCCTGCAGGAGGGCATGACAATCCACTCCAGTATTCTTGCCTGGAGAATCCCATGGACAGAGAAGCCTGGCAGGCTACACACAGTCCAGGGTCGCAAAGAGTCAGACACAACTAAAGCAATTTAGCACACATGCACAGTTCAGTTCAGTTCAGTCGCTCAGTCATGTCTAACTCTTTGCGACCCCATGAATTGCAGCACACCAGGCCTCCCTGTCCATCACCAACTCCCGGAGTTCACTCAAACTCATGTCCATCTAGTCGGTGATGCCATCCAGCCATCTCATCCTCTGTCATCCCCTTCTCCTCCTGCCCCCAATCACTCCCAGCATAAGAGTGACTGTTTCCAATGAGTCAACACTTTGCATGAGGTGGCCAAAGTATTAGAGTTTCAGCTTTA
>SJYX01018974.1:320280-344968 GCA_006410675.1 Oreotragus oreotragus | reverse complement strand
GTGGTATCATCTGCGTATCTGAGGTTATTGATATTTCTCCCAGCAGTCTTGATCCAAGCTCGTGCTTCTTTCAGCCCAGTGTTTCTCATGATGTACTCTGCATAGGAGTTAAATAAGCAGGGTGACAATATACAGCCTTGACATACTCCTTTTCCTATTTGGAACCAGTCTGTTGTTCCATGTCCAGTTCTAACTGTTGCTTCCTGACCTGCATACAGATTTCTCAAGAGGCAGGTCAGGTGGTCTGGTATTCCCAATTCTTTCAGAATTTTCCACAGTTTAGTGTGATCCACACAGTCAAAGGCTTTGGCATAGTCAACAAAGCAGAAATAATGTTTTTCTGGAACTCTCTTGCTTTTTCGACGACCCAGCAGATGGTAATTTGATCTCTGGTTCCTCTGCATTTTCTAAAACCAGCTTGAACATCTGGAAGTTCACGGTTCACATACTGCTGAAGCCTGGCTTGGCGAATTTTGAGCGTTACTTTACTAGCATGTGAGATGAGTGCAATTGTGCGGTAGTTTGAGCATTCTTTGGCATTGCCTTTCTTTGGGATTGGAATGAAAACTGACCTTTTCCTGTCCTGTGGCCACTGCTGAGTTTTGCACAGTGTATATCTTATTGATCCCACAAGGCACTCTAATGTTCGTTTTCATAGGTGTATCTTGATAGCTTAATTGCACGGTGGCTGTTCAGCATCACAGACTTTGGCTTCACCAACAGGGATGCCGAACGCTACCTCTGGAGTCACTGAGTAGAGAACTGAAACTCCCCTGGGTTTCAGCATGGTGTAAATACCCACAGTCCAATAAGTGCCCTCTTTGGTACACAGGTGAATCAAGCCAACTTCAGACAGTGTGGTATGAAAATGGACAGCAGAAAAGCAAGTCAGAAGCTCCATGAACCACTGCCCTTCCATAAATGTTTGAATTTTGCTACCCTTTGAGGAATGATAAAGCTCAGTTCTGAACACAGCAGTACTTGGAAGGGCAGGTATTTGCTGGAGGCATCCATGAGGCCAGACATGAAGGCCTGAGGATACCTGAGGTCACCTCTGAACATGACTCATACTTGCCAAAGGTTTGCTTCATCTCAGCCTTACTGTCATGGTGCTGCCATAACAAAAAAGAAGCATGGAGAACTGGCCTGACCACAAAGGTATGGTGACAAGGCCTGTTGCTGGACTGATGACTCTGAAAAACAGAGTATGGAGAGGTGTGATCCAATAAGAATTTTCTTACTAGCAACAGGGTAGACTCTTAAGAGCTGATGTGGTATATGCATGGCAGGTTCCTCTGCACTGACCATTCTTCAGGGACAACTGAGGAGACTGTCCACTCACCCATGTCCTTATTCACACACACCCTTTACCCTGCTTCTGGGCTGGTTCCAAGCAAACTGACCTCAATCAAGCTCTGGTCGTCATCTGCAACAAACACTGAAGCTGTATTCCTCATTTTCATCCAGCTCAAGTGGACTTGCCCACTCCCAAGATCAGATAAGCTTGCATCTTCTGACCCTCCATGGCCTTCAGCCGTAATTCTGGAGATCTGGTCATTTTGCTTTCCAATCGCAAGGTGCTGCCAATGACCAGGGAAACTCAAACCCAGAAAAGATAAGACATGAGTCTGAACAGCATCAAATTTTATTCCAAGACTCCAAATCCTTCCAATGTGATCTTCCTGTAAGCTATCTGACCATGTGTTTGCAGAGTACCTAAAAATTTCTAATACAACAAAGCTACGAGAACTCTTGCAAAACAGAAATCCTTTAAAAACTGGGGGAAACATGCCTTTTATCTCAGTTTGCAACAAGACATCAAACACAAGTCAGCACCATTCTCTTAGGTATTCCTTCTTGGATTTTATTTTTAATGAGATATTTGGTATCAAAACATAGTTTAAAAGTCTAATACCCCATATCTGCAATTACTATTTTGAAAGGCAAAGTTTTTTCACTCAAAATAGAAAAACTTCAGACCTCACATGGCATTAACCAGGTCTTCAAAGTTTGCTAAAATGAATGCTAAGAGCTTTTTTATGTCATATTTTGAATTCTCTATTGACCTGAAATCAGCAGAGAATGTATGCCCCTCATATCTGCTGAGGACTGATGGGGCTCTTAGTCAGCAAGAATGAAAGGGGGAAAGCAGCTCTCCATAAGCTTTACAAATGAACATATTTCTTGTCCAGTGGGATTTCTTTTGTCTACCTTGTGCATGCCATGCATGCTAAGTCTACCTTGTACAAGCCCTAAAATGAAGCCCTGTCCAGCTGTCCATGTTTGCTCTATGTGTAAGACCACATCTAGCCCTCCTCCAGTCACTCCCTTCCTCACAAAGCAAGCAAGCCCTCTTCATACCAACCCTATACTTCTGGAAAATGTCCCAGGCACTCAGGACTCCAGAATAGTCCCTGTCTAATCAGCCTAAGCCTTTTTCTATGGCCATAAGATACAGCCCTGCCTTGAGAATCACCGAGTGAGACAAGCACAATTAGAAGAACTGGTCTAGAAGATTTATTTAAAAACCATCCCTTCTCATCGTCATACATTCAGTGAAATGATAGAGGTTGGGAGGAACCTGAAGACTTGTGACTTCATCCCCTCATTTTATAGCCAAGCACTGTGGCAAGCAGCAGAAACCTGGCCTCAGTTGAAATCTTGGCTACAAAGGTTCAAAACTCTTTTTCGCAAACACTTGTGGCAAATTGTGTTTTGAAGTTCTGAATTAAGGTAATGTTAGAAGGTGACAGAGTACATATACCATAAAACATCACACCGCCAATGGAGTCAGCACTCCATAATCAAATATAGTAATATCTCTTCAGGAGACTTTGATATTCTAATTTTATGGGCTCAGTGTGTCCCCTCAAAATTCGTATGTTGAAGTCCTAACCCCCAGTACCACAGAATATGACTGTGTTTGGAGGTAAGAGTCTTTAGAAAGGTAATTAAGTGAAAATGTGGTCATTAGGGTGGGTCTAATCCAATATGACTGGTGTCCCTATAGGAAGAGGAAATTAGGACCCAGAAGGGCACAAAGGGAAGATGCAACCAACTGCTAGCCAAGAGAAGTCTCAGAAGAAACCAACCCTTCCAGCACCTTCGTCTTACGACTTCTAGCCTCCAGAATTTTGAGGGAAAAGTTTTCTGTTGTTAAAGCCTATGGTACCTTGTTACCATAGTTATGGCAGTCCTGGCAAACTAATGCACTCACTAAGTAAGGATGGCTGATAACCTTGTCAGTTAAGGTCAGGTTCTACTCCGAAGTCACTTATGAAAAGCCCTCCTATATTTTCAGAGCTTTTTTTGGCTTTCAGAAGAGAACAGAGTATGAGCCTGGCTGTTTGTGAGTCTAAGGACAAGCTGTCTAGCCCAGCCAAGAGTCTGGAAGTCACAAACCTTTCTAAGAGCACACAGAGCAATCGGCGTCCCTTCTATGTCCTGAAAGCTTCTTTACAGCCTGGCTATCCATGCTTCCAAGCTGCCTTTGAAGAGGCTTCAGATAAATATGATTCTTGCCAATGAAATAACTCCTGTTACTCAAGGTCCCCCTGCAAGGAAATCCTGAATTAGCCTCTCACCACGTCCTCCTAAATTGGCTAAATGCTTCAGATTCTTTGAATTCTGTGGCCTTATTACCACTTCCATTTTAGCACTATTGGGAAGCAGACATCCTTTCACTCTCTGTTATACCAACATTTTGGTTTGATTTCTACACTGAATCAAAAGAAAGGGGATCACTTCAGAGCTTCTGACAGGTAATAAGCACATATGTCTGTATGTAAGAGAAAAATAAACCATTTGAAAATAGCTTTATTTAACAACTAGCTGTCCTTCCCCCACTTTTCCAAATCCTTGATCAGGGCAAGCATCCAGCTGCTAAATTTGACAGTTTATTATTTAGCAGTAAAAACAAGCTCAGTTACTAAGCTCTTTAAAGAAACATGAAGTACCATTTTTATTCCCAGATTTCCTTTTTTAGCCCTCACTGGCATTGTTTCTTGAGTTTCTCAATTTTTCCTCAACTGAATCATCCTGCTTTAAAATTATACCTTGCAAGGTTGTCACCAAGTCATAGAAAACTTTGAAAGACCAGCTTATTTCCTATTACATAGCTATGTAACAAGAAGAAGAACAGTAATGATGACAATCATCATAATAGAAGTTAGCCATTAAGCTTTCCCAAACCAGACACTATTCTAACATATGCATATAATCCATTTAATGATCAGAAGTCTGCTGCTATTATTATAATTCCCATTTTATGGATGAAGAAACTGGGAAATAGAAAAGTAAAATAAATTGTGCAAGGTCATATTCTAGTGAGTGAGAGAACCAAGACCTGAACCCAAGCACTCTGGCTATTCTTAGCCAATATCCCTGCACCTATCCAGTTGTTCACATACAGTTGTTCATTTGTTCCATAGGCAAACATGGATGGCCTTATACATAATCTCTATGAGCAAATACTTTCAGTATATATACAATGTCCCATCATTGAAGACTCCATTTGTCTAGAGAATTTTTAGTACAGTTCAGTTCACTTAAGTTGCTCAGTCATGTCTGACTCTTTGCGACCCCATGGACTGCAGTACACCAGGTTTTCCTGTCCAACACCAACTCCCGGAGCTTACCCAAACTCATATTCATTGAGCTGGTGATGCCATCCAACCATCTCATCCTGTCGTCCCCTTCTCCTCCTGCCTTTAAACTTTCCAAGCATCAGGGTCTTTTCCAGTGAGTCAGTTCTTCGCATCAGGTGGCCAAAGTATTGGAGTTTCAGCTTCACCATCAGTCTTTCCAATGAATATTCAGGACTGATTTCCTTTAGGATGAACTGGTTGGATCTCCTTGCAGTCCTATGAACTCTCAAGAGTCTTTCCCAACACAACAGTTCAAAAGCATCAATTCTTGGCTGCTCAGCTTTCCTTCTAGTCCAACTCTCAAATCCATACATGACTACTGGAAAAACCAAAGCTTTGACTAGACAGACCTTTGTTGGCAANCCCCTCTCCCACCTCCTTCCCCATACCATAGCTCTAAAACCAACTTGAACATCTGGAAGTTCATGGTTCACATATTGTTGAAGCCTGGCTTGGAGAATTTTGAGCATTACTTTACTAGTGTGTGAGATGAGTGCAATTGTGCGGTAGTTTGAGCATTCTTTGGCATTGTCTTTCTTTGTGATTGGAATGAAAACTGACCTTTTCCAGTCCTGTGACCACTGTTGAGTTTTCCACATTTTCTGGCATATTGAGTGTAGCACTTTAACAGCATCATCTTTCAGGATTTGAAATAGCTCAGCTGGAATTCCATCTCTTCCACTAGCTTTGCTCATAGTGATGCTTCCTAAGGCCCACTTGACTTCACATTCCAGGATGTCTGGCTCTAGGTGAGTTATCACACCATCGTGATTATCTGGGTCATGAAGATCTTTTTGTATAGTTCTTCTGTGTGTTCTTGCCACCTCTTCTTAATATCTACTGCTTCTGTTAGGTCCATACCATTTCTGTCCTTTATCGAGCCCATCTTTGCATGAAATGTTACCTTGGCATCTCTAATTTTCTTGAAGAGATCTCTAGTCTTTCCCATTCTACTGTTTTCCTCTATTTCTTTGCATTGATCATTGAGGAAGGCTTTCTTATCTTTCTTTGCTCTTCTTTGAAACTCTGCATTCAAATGGGTATATCTTTCCTTTTCTCCTTTGCCTTTAACTTCTCTACTTTTCACAGCTATTTGTAAGGCCTCCTCAGACAGCCATTGCCATTTTGCCTTTCTGCATTTTCTTCTCCTTGAGAATTTTTAGGTTTATAACAAAACTGGGGGGAAGGTACAGAGATCTCACACATATCCCCTGTATCCACACATGCGTAGTCTCCCCCATTTTACCACCCTCACTCACCACAATGGTACATTGTTTACCAAGGCTGAACCTACATTGACATAACATAATCACCCACAGTCACCGGTTATATCATGACCTATTCTTGGTGTTGTGCATTCTATACACTACACAAATGTATAATGACACGTATCCACCACTATACTTTATACAGAGTATTTTCACAGCTCTAAAAGTCCTCTGTGCCCTACTTCTTCATCTCCCTCCTCCCCTACCCCTGGCTACCACTGATTTTTAATTTTTTCCATTGGTTTTATTTTCCAGAATGTCATATACTTTGAATCATATAGTATGTAGCTTTTTCAGACTTGCTCTTTTGTGTAATAATATACATAGGGTCTCAAAGAGTTGGACATGACTGAGGGACTGAGCACAGGCATTTAAAATTCTTCCCCATCTTTTCAGGACTTGATAGTTCAAGTCTTTTTAATGCTGAATAATGTTCCACTGCCTGGGTGTACCACAGCTTATTTATACATTTACCAACTGAAGTATACCTGGGTTGCTTCAGAAGTTGATAAATTATGAGAAAAGCTGCCACTAACATTTGTGTGAAGTTTCTGTGTGGACATAAGTTTTTAATTTCTTTTGGTAAATACCAAGAAGCCTAAATGCTGGATTGTATGGCAAAAATGTGTTTAATTTTATAAGACACCATCAACCTGTCTTCCAAAGTGGTTGTATCATTTTGCATTCCCACCAGCAATATGTAAGAGTTTCTGTTGCTTCACATCCTCATCAGCATTTGATACTGTCAGTATTTCAAATTTTGGCCATTCTGATTAGTATATAATGACAGCTCATTCTTGTTTGAATTGCCATTTACCTAAAGGCATATGGTGTGGAAGATCTCTTCATATACTCATTTGCCATCTGTGTTTCTTTTTTGGTGAGGTATTTGTTAAGGTCTTGGGCCCATTCTTTGGACAGGTTGTTTTCTTATTGTTGAGCCCCGTTTTGTGTATAGGGTAAATTGTGTTACTGGTATGGTTACTAGAAAGAGCACTGGACTGAAAAATTAAAACAAGGGTCTCATTCCATTGACTTATAAGTTTAGAAAATCATTTATACACACAAAAGAAATTAAACAAGCATAAAGTCAGAAAAATTAAGGGCCCAGTTGTGAAATGGAGAGAGACTGTTAAAGAGGATAGCCCAAAATTTGCTGAGCACAGACTACCAGTCAGAAATCTGTTACAGTACATAATGTCAATGCAAATCCTCTAGGTCTGTAAGACGGGCTGAAAAATGGCCCATGAATATGTCTGTCCATTTCCTAATCCCTGGAAGCTCTGAATGTAATCTTGTTTGGAAAAAAAAAAAAAAAGAGGTTTTTGTAGATATAACTAAGTTAAGGATTTCCACATGAGGCGATCATCCTAGATTATTATGTGGTTGGGCCAAATCCAATGGTAACTGTCCTTATAAGAGACACACAGAAGATGCGCTTAGAGGAGGAGAAAGCAATGTGGCTACAGAGGGAGAGACTGGAGTGATGCAGCCATACATCAAGGAACACTAACAATGACTAGACACTGGAAGAGGCAAGGAACAGAGTCTCCCTTGGAGCTTCTGGAAGGAACCTACCTACCAACACCGTGATTTCAGAATTCTGGCCTCCAGAACCATCAGAGAATAAAGTTACATTATTTTAAGTCACCTGGTCTATGGTAATTTGTTACAGTACTTACAGGAAACAAACACAATCAGTGATATAAAAAATGATTATCAAAGGGCTGGCAGGTACCACAAGCAGGTTACCTTAAGTATGCACATTTCCATTGAACAAGAAAGAAAACAAAGTCTCAGAGAATTCACTCCTCTTGTTTATCTTGAAAGGCTAGTATGAATATTAAGTGAGATATTTACACATGACCATGGGGAAAGGCACATTTTTATGGATCAAATAATGAAGGTAATACACATTAGAAAATTCCCTGGACAAGTATTTCTAGTCTTCAAAAATTATACTGGGACTTCCCTGGAGGTCCACTGGTTAAGATTCTGTGCTGCCAATATAGAGGACACAGGTTTGATCCCTGGTCAGGAAACTAGATCCTATATGCCACAGAGCATAGCCAAAAAGATTTTTTTAATTACAATGAAATACACATAATAAAATATAATTAAACCTTTTTAATGATTCTGAAGAAGCAGGCAGCTCCTCAGTCTTCATTATGAATATTAATTACTACTGCATTGTCAAAGAAATAAAAAGATTTCTATTTGGAGCTGAAGAAACTAATAGTTATGGAGTGCTTACCATGTATGAGATATAGTACCAGTGCTTTCACAAGCATTAGCTGATACCAGTCAACTTCTAATTCTTTTTCGTTTAACTCTATATGTGGTCAACAAGATAACAACCCAAATGAGCAAGGCCCTTTCTGATAGCATTGGTATTATTCTATAATCAAACTGAAGAGTCTGCTATTCAAGCATCATAGACATACAATTATAGCAGTTCTGGGAAAGATATTATTTGGGCACTTCATCCAATACATCTGGGGATGTAGCAAGTAATGAATGAGTCAAGCCTCCTCTTCTAAAATGGACACATTTCCATTTGCACATGGATAAAAACATTTTTATGGCCATTTAGACCTTCTCAAATATTCCCACTCTAATCAGTACTGACACAATGAAATTAGCCTAGGGGTTTCTCTTCACATGTGTCCTTTGAAACATTCATTTAGGCTGTATTTCTTTCCTTAAGACGTTGACATTTAAACAAAGAAAAAGCAAGCATGTAAACAAGCAAAATATTTTAATGGCCCTGTTCAAGAAAGCTTTACTGTGAAATCTGAAATGTACAAGGGGGAAAAAAGTTCAGATTAATTAAAACCAAACACTGTGGAAGAAAAGAAAGGTCACTAAAAGAAAAATTAATCATGGATAAGGAAGCTAATGATTCTCTGGAGGAAACAATTGGGAAAAGGATCCAGAGTAATACATACAACATCCAATGCCCATAAATCTACATATATAGCACGAGGCATGAAAAAATGGAATTCACAGGTTGATGCCAGGAGGAAATGTAGCACTACATTGTATTAAATACTAGCTTTTTTAAAACAAAGGTAGAACTTAACGGTTTCCAAGGGAGAAGAAGGGGGAGGAAGAGAATTAGGGATCCACATGTACACACTGATATATTTAAAATGGATTAAAAAAAATAGGGGTAGATCATGAAATCAGAACTCAGTAATTCCCCTTAAAATTCTGAGGGATGAATGTTTTTACCTTAGTGGCAATAGAAGGGTGCACTGGTTCAAGGAAACGCACCAGTTGAGAAGGAGAAAGATCACTGTTCATGTTAAGAAAGCATATGTGATAACAATTACATACTAACCATATAATTAAATGAATGTTAATGTTAATATGTTGTCGTTAAGTAAAAAAAAATCTTATTCTTGAGAGATGTATCCTGTACTATTTAAGTGTGAAGTGTTAGAATGTCTGCAATGTATTTCAAATGGTTCATTACAAGTGACTATCCACAGAGCACTGGGTTTCAGCTCCCTGCATCATAAGTGAATTCTCACAAGCTAATCTATTTCTATTATCCACCAATAAAATATCAATTAAAAAACAAGCAAAAAAGCCAGTAAAAAAACTGATATCCAAGGGAGAGAAAAAGAGTTAAATGTGGACAGTTGTATTCATATAATGCATGTTCATTATACACATCTTTCAAATTTTTTTGTAGGTTTAAAATCTTTTGAAATAAAAATTGGACAGAGAAAAAAAATATTCATCTGAACTTACAACTCAAAACCCTAAAGACAATCTCCAGCTCATAAACTTGTTTTGTTTGACCAATATAGTATTTTCAGTTTTATTTTAACAAATACATATCATTTTAAGAACTAGGAGCTTCCATACAAAAATCTGGACTTCTGGGCTATTTTAAAATATAGGATTATCTGCCTGCCTTTCCTTATGGTAACAGCTAGCTGAAGGGGGTTCACTGGTGTCCAGTGGGCATGATCACACCCCACTGTCCCCACCAAACCTGCTTCCCTGACTTCCAGTACTTTACTGGCCCCCATACAGAGGTTGAGTTTGTTATCCCTCAGTACACAGCATAAGCCTGATGAGAAAAGGAAAGGTGAAGAGTACTGGTAAAACTAAAAGGAAAGTTGAATCCAAAAGGGCTTCATGGAAAAGCACAGCCAAACAGAAAATGAAGGACCTTTTCCTAATTCCCACTGTCAGACTAGAAGACAGGCAAATAAAGCAACGGTGGGACTTTCATTCCAATTTGTAGTTATCAGGTCTTGTTACTGTGTACATTTATGGACATGCTTTCCATCACCATAGTTGTCACATTGCTTGTATCACATCAGTGGGTTTGTCTTCTCCGCTAAACTGGGAATTTTTTTTTTTTTTTTGAAGGTAGTCTTATTTGTATCTTCACTTCCCTCAGGAAGCCATGACATCTGGTAGGAGCTCTAGAAAGTTTTATAGGATGAGTGAAAGAATAAATGAATGAATGAAGTAGGTGCTAAGTAAGCAATGAAGAAGGGGCAGTAATAATTCAGCTTAAAAAGTGATAGGTAGAAATGACAATAGCTGAGGCAAACCTCCAAGATGAATCATAATAGTAACTAATATGTACGATTTGAGAACTAACTGTTCTTGAGCGTTACTCTAAACGTTTTACGTATCATTTAATCGTTGTAACAATCTACAAGACAGACACTATTATTATCTCCTTGTGACAGAAGAGGACACTAAGACAAAGGTGTTAAGTGACTTCTGTAATACTCTAAATGCAGGTATTATAATTTGGCTTCCGGATCTGCCCTTTAACCACTGAGCACGGATAATGTGTCAGCTCTCTCCAATGTGCTCTACGTATTATCTCATTTAATTCTCATAGCCACGGAAGTCACTGGATGACATTCCAGTCAAAGGACAACATTAAGCAAAGTTATGGAGGTGGGGGCACAAAAAAAGCAGGTACGCAGGTACTGGGAGTTACAAGCTGTTCAGTGTTCTGAATGTGATAAGCCCAAGACAGGTAAGGTCATCCATGAGGCTGGGTAACATCCTGGAAGGAAATATGAAAGCTACTTGATGGTGTCCTGTCCAGTGGGGAACAACTGAGGGGTTTTCAGGAAAAGAGTGAAAGAGTCAGACTTCATTTCAGGTAAGTCAGTCTATCATGACATAGAGGGCCAGTTAGGAAATCACTGGTGTGCCACGTGAGAAATGATAAAGGCTGATGCTAAAGAAGTCCTAACAGGGGGCAGACGGAAAACTTCAGTAGCCAGTTTTGCAACTGATTGGATGGAAGAGATCATGAAAAGGAATGGACTGAAGATGAATTTTTCAACCTGGGGACCAGGTAATGAACGGAAGAGCCACCAGCTACAAGGAGCCCCAGAGAAAACCAAGAGAGCCAGCACAGGCTCCGGAAGCACACACCAGCCACTCATTTTACTTCTTCTGTGATAAAGCTGGTAAGTGATAAATGAAGAAGATCCCAGATATGGCCTGTCTGGATTTTTACAAACTCTCAGAGTCTCTTTGTGAGTCCTTAAATAAACCAACACACTACCTTCCCAGGGTCCTTATGCAGAAAATGCTTCCTGGAGAGATTCAGAACGAGCTAGTTCATCATTTCATTCATATCTTTACTTAGAAGTTTTCCCTGACAGCCCTGTATAAAAGAGCACTTTCACACCATCCCGCCTTTATTATTCCAATTACCTTGCTTGATTTTTTTTATTTAATACATGCATTAACTTCCTACCTCCCTGCTCCTAGAATAAAACCCCATGAATGCAGTGATTTGTTTTTTCTCCTTGCTATAGCCCTAGGGCCTAGCATAGTACCTGGCACTTAGTAGATTTTTAATAAATTGTTATTGAATGAATTAATAAAAGAATGAATGGAATCCTTATAAATAAAGTTGTACATGTGAATAAAGAGATAGCACAGGAAAGTGAACCCAGAGAGCATTCATAAATAGATTCACACTAACATGAGGAGAGCTTCACCCACAGAAATAACAAGCCTCTGTCCTTTCCTGACCCTGCACTAATCAATATTTCTATAGCAACAGCATATATCCAGGCAAGAAGGCATGCCTTTTCAACTTCCTTATATCATAACTAGAGGAATAGTGACAGAATTCTTTTTAAAGATCTTGAATGATAAAATAAGAGGAAAGTAAATATAAATAATCTACATTTAGGGACCATAAATTTAGGGAACCAACTAGACAATGGTATGTGGAAAAGGTATGAGAGATTTCAGATTTGAGTATTTTCATTGCTTACCTCATGTACCAACTAGATCACTTATATATGTATTAAAGTATTCCTGGGTGCCAAATACCATGCTAGACAGACACAGATGCATAAAAGACAGTCCCTACTTTCAAGAAACTTAAAATATATCTACAAACATGATGGTAAATAAATCTTATATAATGTACAAATTTCTGAACTTTGAGCAAAAAAAAAAAAAAAAAAAGGCTAATTTTGGAGATGGAGAAAGAGGCAATTACTTCAGTCCAAGGAGAGTGATGATGCCTGAGCATGGTCTTAGAGCACATGCCCATACTGGGCAGGTAAAGAACGGTGAGAAGTGGCATTCCAGGCAGCGGGAAGAGGAGGAATAAAGACAGGGAAAAAACACATTCTAGCAAAACACTACTTCTACAGCAGCCTGGGTGGTCTCCCAGCAGCACAAGAGATAAAAACAACCAAAGCTACCCTGTTCCCCAACAGCCCCCCAGTGCAATTCTCCTTCTTTGCTCACCCTCTGGGGCCCTCATCTCCTCTATCTCTTGTTCACCAGTTGCAAGACTTGGGTTCAGGACTTGGAAAACAAGAAGGTTCCCCCTATGCCTTTGGACCAAATTATCAGGGGTTTCAATGGTGTTTTGGCAAAAAGGTAAGCTAATAATAAAGCAGTTCTCTGTTCTGTTTTCCTGTATGATTATCTCCACAGAGTCGAAACACAGGGGGAGAGCTGAATGGATCGGTATTCCTCAGTTCCAAGCCAATGTCTACCTAATGATAACTCAATCCTGTCATTAATTTCAACATAAATATCTCAATGGTAACTGTGCAAATGAGGGAGAAAACATACTACAATGCTTTTATAG
Source organism: Oreotragus oreotragus (assembly GCA_006410675.1). Classification (NCBI taxonomy): domain Eukaryota; kingdom Metazoa; phylum Chordata; class Mammalia; order Artiodactyla; family Bovidae; genus Oreotragus; species Oreotragus oreotragus. The sequence continues at coordinate 331,940 of SJYX01018974.1, read as the reverse complement.
GCAAAAAGACAATATTTGAGTTTTTATAGGCAGGTAAAATTTACTAACAATGAAGCAAAACTTCCCCAAAAGTCACAAATTTTATTTCAAAAATGACTGTTCTAAAAACGGCTTCCAGATACCAGAAATGCTGAAACAGATGTTAGAGGAAAAAGGCCAACAGAGCACCTGGTTAATAGTTAGAAGGAAAATACTAGCTGTCACTTTGCCAAGAATTAGCTTTGTGAAGCATACCATGTCTAGTGTTCGGTGGCCCTGTACTCAATGACCAGCAAGAAGCTTTGGCTCTATTGCATTGCTATGCATCTAAGATGTGCCTGACACACAGCTCAGTCAGACTTTGAACTACTCATAACTAGGGCATGTTTTTGCTTATTTGTTATTTTTAAATGCCAGACTCCTAAATAATTCTACCCTCAAATCACTGTCCCCTTGCTGACTTTTGTTTGTTTATGTGTTTGTTGCTGGGAGCTAAAGACCTAGAGCTGCCTGTGGCCCTCCCATATCTGCATTCTTTAAAAAGTGAATAAACAAACAATTTTTAAAGAGTATTTCCTGTAGTTTCCTCTAATTCTGGGTGGTAGACCTAGTTTCAGTGGTTTTAATTTTTCCTTTAACATCCAAATGCTTTATAATCCAGGAATGAACATCAACTGGCAAACATTTTCTTTTTCCTATGTGGCTAGAGACCAAAATCTATGTTTTTGAATATGCTGCTAATATTATGCCTCAGATATATTTACAGTATTCATTTCATCAAATGCTGGACTCTCATTTCCAGAATTTTTTTTAATTCCATGTGTTTCTTCAGAAGACAGGAATAAACAATCTTGTAATACATGATGGTTCAATACAGTTAAAAGAGCTCTAGGCTATTTATAGCAATTAGACCATAAAGAGGGAAACAAACCATATGTACATTTATTATGTCCATAAAACGTAACATATGGAAATGAATTCTGACAGCGATGGTGGAACTACTTGCATGTCATATGTCAGCATCTATCACAGGAATTAATGAATAGGACTTGTCACAATGCTTTCTTTTTGGATCGGGAAGGGTCAAACTGCCATAATAAATATCAGTTGTGGCTAACGCTGAATGGCATTGGCATCTTAGGGACAGAGAGGAATGTTCTCTGATCGCACTTTCCTTAATCTTCAGCTCCTTCATGATAATGCCCAGGGGTGCCGAGGGCTGAATCACACTCAAGCCTTGTTCCACACTCCAAGACACTAGAAAAATCTTCTGCTTTGAAGTCTCTTGTGTCAACGGAAGCAAACTCTATGCCTGAGGACTAAGGTCTCAGCTATTATGTCAATGGCAGAAACATCAGTTGGTTGCATCTTCTGCTTCACCTGGCAGAGTGGTGCCTGAGCCCAGGGCCCTGCCCGGTGAGGGAAGCAGCTTTGCTTCCATGCCTGTATAGCCTACTGTGCAGACAGCACCATACCAGGCGCCAAGAAAGAAGGAAGAGAGGCAGGCAGAGAATCAGAAGATGCGGCCCACCCCGAGGGGGCTACAGCGCAACTGAGAGAGGAAATACGCACACATAAAGTAATCACAGTGTAACCCCAATTTTGTTATTTATAATCTCCCACTGAATTTGAAGAAGGGCAGAAGCTGATAACCACTGAGTGCAGTAAAATCCTGACTCATAATAATGGCTTTTGTTTAGTATTAAGTAGTGGGTGGGACGGAGAAGGCAATGGCACCCCACTCCAGTACTCTTGCCTGGAAAATCCCATGGACGGAGGAGCCTGGTGGGCTGCAGTCCACGGGGTCGCAAAGAGTCCAACTTCACTTTCACTTTCATGCATTGGAGAAGGAAATGGCAACCCACTCCAGTGTTCTTGCCTAGAGAATCCCAGGGATGGGGGAGCCTGGTGGGCTGCCGTCTATGGGGTCACACAGAGTCAGACACAACTGAAGCAACTTAACAGCAGTAGCGGCAGTGGGTGGGAACATTCAAAGGAGATCAATGGTGCTTCATGAGAAGGGGAGATGGGGAAACAGCAGAGCAAAGCTCTCAGCGGATGCAGGTGTGGGAGGTTAGAACCAGTAAAGCTCTCATAACGGAGGGGAGCATTTCTGGAGAAGGTACCTCCTGCCTCCAGGCTGAGGAGGGAAACAGATAAATGGAGAGGAGGAGGTGGAGGAGTCGAAAGATGTTCTCTAAACACGTGATATAAAACCCGCCTTCTTCTTCCCTATGTGACTGCTGGTATAATCTTCATTTCTCAGACATACGCTGTACAGTATACTTCATTTGACAGCATTGCAAAGCCTTGCTATTTCCTTCCTCACTGAAGTCTTGGGTGAGGAAGAAGCTGATGCTATTCATGTAGATATGCTATTTAGCCTATAATGGAAATAGCACAAAGCAATAAGCTAAACAGATGTTCAAATTCTACCTGCCCATTGGTGTCCCATTCAAATGACAACCTACTCCAAGAAGCCTCATCTTAAAATAGGTTCTCTTTCCTCTGAGCGTCTTTACTGTTCCATCTGTACCTTTTTGTGGTAGTTATTACTACTACCTGTGGTACTCACTAATACTACTGTGTGTAATCTTTCCTTCTAAAGGCTACACATTTCTTGAAGACATGATGTATCTGAAACATCGTTTCTACTTCACATTACCTAGTACCGTGCTTGGATGTAGTAAATATCTGCTGTATGAATAAGTAAGTTTATGAATGCTGAAATGATATAGTATGTATGATGTTTATACACAGTGAAGGAACTTTGTGTAAACAGATAAACAGTTTGGAGAGGCATTGGTCAGGTAAGGCATTGAGGCAGAGGTAACTTTTGAGCTGCTTCATAGACAAATGGTGGACTTGGATCAATGTGGATCATGAACAGCATTCTAGGAAAGAAGGGCAGTATTATTAGAAAAAGCACTGACCACCGTGATCCACGGATATAGCTGTGTATTTATAGTAATCCCCATTTGTCTCCCCCTAAGAGGGGAAAATGAAGCTCTAGTCTTTTTGGGTTAAACCAAAATACTGTGGGACGAGGATAAGGAATAATAAAATTTACTAATTTGCCCTGGAAAAAAATACACACACATACATTCATAACCTTCTTATGATAGGAGTGAAACATACACTAAAAACATAAGTCACAGACATTACTAAGCAAATTCTAAGAGAACTATATGATGTCCTTTCAAAAGAACAACATCCATTCCTGTTTAGTTATTCCATTAATAGCTGGCAGAAACCTAAGACATTTACAGCAGCAAAATCAGAAGTTGCTCAAGTGTGAACAAATGATCTGCTGGACTAGACCAGTTAGTTAGAAATCCACTCAATTATATATTCAATGTTCAATTACTCAAGTATTTATTGAATCCCAAATGCATGTAAAGCTAAGCAATCTGGATCATACATATAAATTTAAGACAAGATCCTTGTCTTCAGAGAGATTACAGTCTAGTTTGAAAGATCGGAATTGTGTGATCGAAAACAAATCATAAATCAAAAATAAAATTTCTTAAATCATAAATAAGGCTTGATGTGACACCTGTTACATGTGAATAAAAGTAAACGACTTAGAAAGGACTTTCATAGAGTGTCAACCTCTGAGCTAAAGCACTTCATGGAAATGGTAGCTTTTGGTCCAGGACTTAAAGGAGGATGTGGCTGCATGGAATTTTAGAAAGAGCATTACAGATCAACAGCAAGGCATTAATACAAATACACAAGGCTATATAATTTATTTGTGGAGCACTAAATATTCAAAATCCCAGACTCATTGCTGTGGAAGGTAAATACAGAGAACAGAAAACAAAACAAGAGCAATGGGTTGGAAAAAGATTGTATAAGGAGTTTTTTTTGCTAGTCCCAAGGCCTTTGAACACACAAGACTTCCAACAGCTTGGGCAGTAACAGATTTTCCCATGACTGGAATTTACCTGAGTTATTGAAAACAGCTGCTTGGTTTCTCTTGGGTAAATTTCCAACTTATTACCTTGAAGTATGGATTGTTTTCACTTTTTAAAAAAATCAAGACCATACAACATTAGATATCATGATATATTCCTTGAAGACTTTGATATTATCTTTTAGATATTCAAATACAAGGAACTTCAATTTTGCCATACCAAGTTAACTTATTCTGTAAACAGTTAGCATAATCCTATAGCATTTTAGCAGCAAAACCAGAACCTCTGAAGTCAATAAATGACGGCTCGAGTATCAGCCATAATTTACATTTCCAGATTATAGTCACAGTAATGAAACCCTTTAGGATTATTAAAATGCATTTTGTACAGTGTATTTATTACTTGGCATTTCTTATTTATGACTCATAGAAAGGTGAACCTAAGTGAACTAAAACACAAGCTATACTTTCACTAGAATAATGAGATACTATTCATTCTCTTATGCAAATACAACTTTATTAGGTTTTAAATGGTTGTGTTGGTTGGATTCTGGGGAGCAATGCTTTTCACTTTGCCTATCTCAGAGGCCTTTCTTAAGCAAACTAATTTAGCATAAAGAAAACACTGTATATAGGTCTTGGAGCCAAACTATATTATTTAAAACACCTGGTGGATAAAGGTTTTTTTGCCGTGAAAGTACAGGGAGCAAATGAGGCAAGCTTTTCTAACAGAATTACTAATGACCATACTAGGGCTAGGCGACTTGGTCTGACATTATCTTAAATAATTAAAAACCACCCTCGCTTAAGTCAGAATGAAGGCCTAGAGAAAAGAAACATACCCATCCAGCCACATCACCCAATTATTACCATTTCCCACTTACAAAAGATAGCAGAATGTCCATTATGAATTTTTTACTCAGAAAACTGTTCTCATTCAAACTAGAGCAAATTACAAAATATGCCTTCTTTAAAGTGCTTCACTTTGTGATGGCCTGGCCTTCTCAATAGGACAAAAGTGACCTTTCCTTTCAGACCTCTCTGATTCACTCATTCTTCTCCAGTGTTTCCTCAAGCCATACCATCTAAGGATAGAAGAGGACTAATGCAATCACTTTATTCGGCCCTATTTAGTTATTTATCTTACTGATAAGACCTCAGAGTATACAAAACTTCCCTACATCAGTGTCAAGTCCTGGTTCTTTCAGAAAACTCCCTAGGGCCCCTGCTAGGAAAAGCAGCATCCTTTGTGGTATGGCTGATCCGAAGCCTCTGCCAGTTCATATGGCTTCACTGTGCCAGGATCACCTCCACTGAAGTGGGGCAGGCCCCGGAGTCTACCTGTTGAGATTTACACCTTCATCCCATCATTACCAGCACTGGGATGGTCACAGCCACATTTTTAAATGTCTTTGTACTTTTAAAACATCTCTGTGCTTCAATTTCTCATCTGAAAAACAGATATAATATTTACCTCAAATGATCGTCATGACAGCTAATTCATATGGAGCTGGCAGCTGTTATGGCATCCAGTCAGGCATCATCCATGAAGCTGAGTCAGGGAGCAATCTGATTACTTAACTCAGTAACTTTACTCAAAATTTTCCTTCCCTGACAGTCACCACCTCTGGACTAAACTTGGGCTCCTTGTTTAGAGCCCTGTGCTGGAATTTCTCAGCATTCCCTCTTTCAACAGGAGGGTAAATTCTTTCTGTTTATTGAGAGAATCCTGGTATACCCTCCCAGCCAGCTTTGCTGGCATGCTTACTTGGTTCAGGCTATCACACTGGAACCCTCAATATGCTGACTGAAGCCAAAAATACTTAGGAAAGACTTCTGAAAAATAGTGTCAGGTCATATGCACACAGTGATTGAGAGCACTGAATAGTTAACAGCCTGTACTCTTGGGTCCAATGGCAGGCTCACCACTGTCAGCAGGAATCTTGTGCAATTCACTTAACTTTTCAGTTTCTCCATCCTCATATGTAGATAATGGTACTAACTGTACCAATTTCATAGGGTTGACATGACTATAAAAAGATGTTAATATGTATAGTGCTTAGAATAAGAGCTAGCAAGTATTTTTAGAGCTCAATATAGAATGTTAACTCTGGCCATCTGTTATCTTTGTTATAAAACATGATCATTCAGAAGCTTGGAAGGTTAAGTCTGGCTTTGAATCCCAGCCATCCCACTTCCAGACTCTATAATCTTGGATGAGAATGAGGATGATAACCAACATTTACTGAATTACAGGTTGTTGTTCAGTTGATAAGTCATGTCCAACTCTTTGAAATCCCAAGGACTATGGCATGCCAGGCCCCTCTGTCCTCCACCACCTCCCTGAGTTTGCTCAAATTCATGTCCATTGAGTCACTGATGCTACCTAAACCATCTCATCCTCTGCCACTCCATTCTCTTTTTGCCTTCAATTTTTCCCAGCTTCAGGGTATTTTCCAGTGACTCAACTCTTTGCATCAGGTGGTCAAAATATTAGAGCTTCAGTATCAGTCCTTCCAATGAATATTCAGGATTAATTTCCTTTAGGGCTGACTGATTTGATCTCTTTACTGTCCAAGGGACTCCCAAGCATCTCCTACAGCACCACAGTTTGAAAGCATCAATTCTTTGGTGCTCAGCCTTCTTTATGGTCCAACTCCCATATCCGTACACAACTACTGGAAAAACCACAGCTTTGACTATATGAACTTTTGTTGGCAAAGTGATATCTCTGCTTTTTAATATGCTGTCTAGGTTATCATAGCTTTCCTTCCAAGAAGCAAGTGTCTTTTAATTTCATGGCTGGTCACCATCCACAGTGATTCTGGAGCTCAAGAAAAGAAAATCTGTCACTGTTTCCACTTTCCCCCTATCTATTTGCCATGACGTTATGGGACTGGATGCCATGATCTTAGTGTTTTGAATACTGAGTTTTAAGTCAGCACCTACAAATAGCTGAGGGAAGAGAAGCAAAAGTCAAGGGGAAAGGAAAGATAAATCCAACTGAACTACATACCTGCCAGTTTATGTATGTTATCTCATTTGTATTTCACTAACATGCTATAAGGAAAGTATTTTTATTATACCCACTTTCCAGATGAGCAAAGATCTAAAGGAGTTTATAATCACCAAAAGATAGAGAGCTATTACCCTATCCCCTTAACCACTAGACCATATTCCCTCTCCATGTTACATATTACCCACCTCGCAGGGTGTTAAGAGGATCAAAAATAACCTAAGCGGTCATGAACAACAGCAATTATAATCAAAGTGCAAACCTTAATGTACTTCATGGGAAGCATAAGATATTTCTGTGAACAGTGCCTGAGGCTTGAGGGGTTAAAGTGTTGAAAGCACACTACAGTTCTCAAGCAGAGAACATTCAGAGCTGGGTAGGCTCCTTACAGACTCGCACTGGGGGCAGGCCTGAAGCAGCACAGTCTCCATGTCCTGATGAAAAGATCTGCCTCGTGCTTCTAAAACAAGAAGTGCATCCACGGGCTCTGTAAACACCATCCAAAACATCTTTTTTCACACTCATTATGGTTTGCTGACACCACTCCAAAGGAACTGTAACACAGACTCCAATGTGCTCTGGGGAAAACGTCCTCTCCTTGGGTCACACCTCTGCAGTATTTGCCGTGTTTGGTTTCAACACTGTTTAAAACGCACTGCGTGCATATGGGCTCAGTAGTGTCTGCCTCTTTGCCACCCCATGGACTGTAGCCTACAATTCTTTACCACTGTGCCACCTGGGAAGCCCTTAAAAGACATCAGCGGCCCTAAGATGGGTGGAGACAACATGAATGGCTGTGGAGGGCCAAAAAGCCAGGAAGCAGGATTCTGGGGAAAACATGCCTGGAATCAAAAATGCATAGTCTTTCTGAAACTTCTTGCTCGAGAGTTTATAAAGGGAATGAATCCAGCCCTCCTCGCTTATAACAAGGAGAGCTCTATAGTTCCAGGGGCCATAGATGACCAATTTTGTTTTGCTGCAAGTGTGTGGACCTAAACAAATGAGATTTTAGAGGCTTTATAAAAGTGGGAAAATGGAAAGGAAAACAGTATATGGGAAACTTAAAAGGTCAGGGAGGAGAAATGATACTGGGGAGAGGGAACAAAGAAATCTAAAGGCAGGTTTGAAGCTTTGCTTGTTATCTGACAGTCTCATCGCCCCATGAAACACTATAGTAATATTTACCATTATTTTTTGGTAGGAACTTTGTATTTTCAGAAAGGTATGGGCATGGGGAAAGCCTGTGACCAACTTCCATTCAGCCCAGAGGTTGCTCAAGGGGACTCAGCAGTTAGGAGTCACTCAGAGTTCCTTGGCTGAATATTTTTGTAAAAAAGAGGTGGGGCGGGGGGAAGGGACATCCAAGGCATGCCTAGTAAGGTGAACTGACCCACACATCTAGCAAATTCCCTTTGATGGATATCTGGAAGACAGCAGGGCTTCTCCTGCAAAATCTTGTTCCAGGTCACTTACTGCATGTACAAAGAAAGCAAATTTCAGAGCAAACTCAGCAACACTTCCTAACGATTATTACCAAGTGGCTTGTAGTTGCTAAGTTGTTAAGTTGTGTCCAGCTCCTTTGTGACCCCAGAGACTGTAGCCCTCCAGGATCCTCTGTCCATGGGATTTCTCAGGCAGGAAAACTGGAGTAGGTTGCCACTTTCTCCACCAGGGAATCTTCCCAACCAAGGGAGCAAACATGAGTCTCCTGCTTTGGCAGGCAGATCCTTTACCACTGAGAACCTTTACCTGGGAAGCCCTTACCAAGTGGCTACAGAAAACACTGTAAACATGTCCTTGGAAGCTTGGTCCTACGGCTCCATGCAACTCACACCCACCAAAGAAAGAGCCGCTTGAGGCAAGTAGTGACACAGTCACCCAGAAGGAGAATTCAGCTGAGCTTCTGTGTGGATCAAGTGCACCAGGTTTGAACAGAAGACACAGAAAAAGAAGCGGAGCAGGGTGCCTCTTATTTCGCAGCAAGGGTAGAGGTGTCGGGGGCCTGCAAAATATTTCTAACTAACCCACATATCTAGCACATTGCACATTTCATCAGTGAAATAAAATTTCCAGCAGTTCTTAACCTGCTTATGTAGACTGAGAGAGCAGTAGTTGAAGGTTTATATCCATGGCCTTCAGAAACTGAAGTCCTGATTAGTTTTTCAAATGCTAATTGAGCAGCCTTCTGATGTGTACTCTGGATTAAGTTACTTCAAATATTAACTAGGCATGAATTAAAACTAATTTAGACTCACTCACTGTCACATATTATGGTCCATGCTGCTGCTGCTGCTGCTGCTGCTGCTAAGTCGCTTCAGTCGTGTCCGACTCTGTGCGACCCCATAGATGGCAGCTTGCCAGGCTCCTCCGTCCCTGGGATTCTCCAGGCAAGAGTACTGGAGTGGGGTGCCATTGCCTTCTCCAATGGTCCATGCTAGAGTATTTTAAAGCTAAATTACCACCAGTGTAATAGCCCACTGTCTTCGGTTCTGCAGCTAGTAAATAGCCCAGCTGAACAGAAGCTTCATATGGCCCAAGACGAACATTTCTATCACTAAAAGGAGTTTATGGTCCAGGAAGAGAAACTGACATGCATACAGATAAAACAAAGGAATGACAGAAACCAGCCTTACAAAGAGTTCAAAGAGCAAAATTGGTGTTTATGTTGCTTTAAAATCCCAGCCTGCTTTTGCAGTGAATAAGACACCTGGCTATTTGTTTAGAAAAAAATTTTGATTCTTCGTCACATGATCCTCTAAATTCCAAACTATTGGCGATATGCACGAAAACGTAAAATACCAGCCTTACAAAGAGTTCAAAGAGCAAAATTGGTGTTTATGTTGCTTTAAAATCCCAGCCTGCTTTTGCAGTGAATAAGACACCTGGCTATTTGTTTAGAAAAAAATTTTGATTCTTCGTCACATGATCCTCTAAATTCCAAACTATTGGCGATATGCACGAAAACGTAAAATGTACAGATTCATTAATTCAGCATAGTCCCTTTTCAACATTTGCTTTAATGAGACAATCACATATAAGAAATATATCTATGTACAAAGATGCCCACCACATCAGTATGTTAGCAAAATATCAGAAACAGCTAAAAGTCGTCAATAATGAATTGATTAAGCCAGTTAGTGTAACTGACTACAATGGACAACCAAGCATCCATCAAGCATATTGATGTACATCACTGCTGACATGGAAAGATGATCATAGTATGTTTTTGAGTGTTTATTAAGGCCAGTGGGGCAAAGAACAATATAGTCTGATAATCTGAATATAAAATTGGTAGGCAATTTCACATACCATGTGAAAGTCTACCTAATTATTAAGAATGACTTTCTCTGAATGACAGAATTCACAGTGAATTTTTCCTTCCTTTTGCTTTTGCAAATTGTTTGTATGTTTATGATGCGTTTATTTTTACAAGACTTACCAAGAGATATTCTAGGCATGGCTGATAATATGGCTTATTACTCCGGGTTTATACTCTTTAAAACATAAATCAGTTCACGCCTTTCACCTGCTCCCAACACTTTAATTGCCTCCAAACAAATCTGCAATAAAACACAAATCTTTGTAAGGTCTAGCTCATGCCTGCCTTTCTAGCATTATCCTTCATCATTCATCGCACCCCCACCCCCAGATCTTTACCCTGCAGGCACACTGGCCATCAGTCAACTCCTTCAGTACACTAGCCTCATTTCCCAGCCCACGGTAACAGCCCATGCTATTCCCTCTGTTGGGAAGACATAGTGACCCCCTCCACCTACCCAGCTCTTTCTTAAAATTCAACACCAAGAGGCTATCAATCCCTCGAGCAGGCCCTTCTTGACCTACAATCTAAATTCAATCTCGATTATACCTTCTTCTAGACATGAGCAGTCTTCCACCTCAGCTTGTATCACCAGACATGATTATACAGATATTAATGTATTTCTTTAAAGTCAGATTTCTTATTGAGCAATTAGCTTCAGGTAGGACCTCCAGGTGTGACCACTCTACCCTACTACCTGCCCAGGATCTGACACTTAGTAGAGACTCAATATAACTCTATTCAGTGGATAAACAAGCTGAAGAACAAAGTGAGTGGAACATGTGGTTTTAAATTTTGAAACAAAAATGACTCCTAGCATCTCTTATAGACGTTATGAGAAAGCAGTCTGTCCCCCCTTTATTTTCTCCTGGACATGGAACCACAGACTGGCTCCAAATAGGAAAAGGAGGATGTCAAGGCTGGATATTGTCTCCCCGCTTATTTAACTTCTATGCAAAGTACATCATGAGAAACGCTGGACTGGAAGAATCACAAGCTGGAATCAAGATTGCCGGGAGAAATATCAATAACCTCAGATATGCTGATGACACCACCCTTATGGCAGAAAGTGAAGAGGAACTAAAAAGCCTCTTGATGAAAGTGAAAGAGGAGAGTGAAAAAGTTGGCTTAAAGCTCAACATTCAGAAAACGAAGATCATGGCATCCGGTCCCATCACTTCATGGGAAATAGATGGGGAAACAGTGGAAACAGTGTCAGACTTTATTTTTGGGGGCTCCAAAATCACTGCAGATGGTGACTGCAGCCATGAAATTAGAAGACGCTTACTCCTTTGGAAGAAAAGTTATGACCAACCTAGATAGCATATTCAAAAGCAGAGACGTTACTCTGCTGACTAAGGTCCGCCTAGTCAAGGCTATGGTTTTAATTGTGGTCATGTATGGATGTGAGAGTTGGACTGTGAAGAAGG